>CM050166.1:139863028-140165528 GCA_027410445.1 Discoglossus pictus | reverse complement strand
TAAAATACCTGCCTTAATTTAGTCTTCTGTGCAGGTTTCTGTTTATGATACAGTCCTGGGATTCCAATTTTGTATAATAATCACTGTAGATAAGAGGATAGACAGAGGCCAGGAGTACTGTGGAAGTTTTTGTCTCATTAGGACTGAAGCTAAAACCGCTTTATGAAACTGCCTGGTACATATCACGTTATGTGAATCATCTGTCCCGATGCCTCACAAGTGAGTTCAGACAGCTTAAAAGTAATAGCACATGCACACTTAAATAATTAAGTAAATTAAAGCAAGAATAAAAAGAAAAATAGAAGGCATTAGCTAACACTCATATGTGCCTAAAAACATCACCATCCTGCCTATTCACCAAAAATTGCTGAACACCTATATTTAAAAATGTTAAGTACTATTGGAAGATTTTTTTGGTCTATAAAATGTTTCAGGCAACTTGCAGTGCCTTTAATTTTTTTATTTTGCCTTAAATGAGAGAAATAACTAAGCATTAAAGGCACGTGAAGTATAAATAGTTATTCATGCATTTAAACGTTTACACTTTAAGAAATTAGTGGATGTATACAACAGAAACTTGGAAGCTTGTGTGATGTGTTGTTTGGAAATCATAAACATCACTCTATTAAATGAGCCATCACAGAGTAACCAATTCCCACACATACCTCAAACATATAGGTGTACATACAGTGTTGTATAATGTAATCTTCATAGCAGCATGTGAACTTCTGCTATGTATACAATTTGCCTTTTTATGGACAATTAGTTAGTTATTTTTTCACTCAGTTCTGCCTCCTAAAGTGACATAGAAATGTTTCAACTGTTGCATAATTAGGAACTACAAGTAAGCAATTTTGCTAATTATTACGGTTAACAAAAACCAATGCTCCAAGCAGTACACCATTTAATGAGTGTATGTGGGGTCTAAGCTATAGCATTTGTTTGTTAATGGCTCCTGGTTATGTTATCAACTGTATACATTGAATTTGCATGGAGTATAGAAAACTTCACTACCTCAGAATGGCAAAGCACTTGCACCAACAATAATAGGTGATAATACATGGCAATGTTCACAATGCATTATCATTTAACTTACATTAACATTAATTTATCCAAGAGAATATTACAGAAACAAAAGACTCAACTATAATTTTAATCAATATTCAAACTACGGGTAGAGCCTATAAATTAAGCAATCACATATATAGTTGTGAGCAATACGAGTTGTTGCTCAAGCTTGCGGGCTCGCATAGTAAGCCCGCGGTGCGCTGCGTCCCTCGCAAAGCATGGGCCGCAGTTGCTGGGAAGGAGCGCTCCTTGCCAGCAACTGCGACCCTCGCAAACTTTACGTAGTAATGCCAACAACATACGAGACACGTTAACACCCATTACGACCTCGCAAAAATCGCCCGCAATCCGCGGACATGAAAAAATGAAAAACACAATAAATACACACAACACATACATAAAAAGCTTACCTACAGCAAGAGGGAGCATCCAGCACCTCAAAAAATGAAGTTACCCCTTAATTTAACTGAAAATAAAAGAGTTTAGACACTAAAAAATTCTCTAAGCGAAAGAAAAAATGGCCGCCGAACAAAACGAAAACGAGGCTACAGCACTCTAAACACGCAAAACTCCACAAGAAATACGCAAAACACCACAAAACACCTACGGATATTCCGCACATTAGCCGCCATTTTAGAACAATGCGGAAGTACACAACAAGGCTAACGGTTTGGTCTTGTGCACGCACACTATTACACTGCACACATTCATCACGCTCACACAGCAGCTCCACACCACTTATGCTCCAGCAACATCAAAACAGATTGTCAGCTCTTCAACAGAATGCTTCCTGCATATATTACTTGAAAATAGGTAAAGTATATTAATTTATTAATGTATTATTTATTTGATTATTATACACGAAACAGCATTAGC
The DNA here is from genome assembly GCA_027410445.1 of Discoglossus pictus. NCBI lineage: Eukaryota > Metazoa > Chordata > Amphibia > Anura > Alytidae > Discoglossus > Discoglossus pictus. The sequence goes on along the minus strand of CM050166.1, from coordinate 140,163,584 downwards.
TCACTTACAATTTCATTGCCGTCATTTTTTGACAGGCAATTCGCTAGTTATATATAATTATGCATATAATTATGAACTTTGCCATGTGTTAAGATATACATTTTTGGCTTTAGATGTTGCTATAGCATCACAAATCTCCGTACATACAGAGAAGCTTACAGTAATGATGAAGAGTGAACTTCAAATTCATATGACTCACCATATATTATTGCTCTTTATGACATCCACCAATATGGTTCCTCTGGACTTTTCTTAATAGTAGACTACTCAGAAAAAGATATCCAAATGTAACAGTGCACTATGTAAATACCACAGGCATAGTTAGCCCTGAAAATAAACTTGCTACAAGAAAAAAACACTAAATCATGACAAAGAGAATTGCCTTCCACATATAGCTAAAATAGAAAACTCAACTATCCTGAAAACTTCACTGAAATTTTTTTCTGATGAGGATAAAATTGGTGTTCTTGCTTACTCTAGAACAAACCTTTTACCTTTGTGTTTTGGCATATGCTATCACCCAGTGTAGAGACTTAATGATATTTGTGGAAATAGCCAGTGAGATTCCTACCAAGATCTTGTTCCTGGTAATTTAGAAGTTAGTGAACAGAACAGCAGTTATCAATTTTTTTTTCATTTTCTATTTATTTATTTCTTCCGCAGTTTTTTGAACCGTCATGATTTCCTTGATACTTATATAAATATGTGTACAATTATTTATCTATCATACACCTATTAATACTATGAAAAGTAACTGGTGATGCAGCTGTCTCCTGTGTGCTTTTAAGTGCAATTGAAAGTGAAACCTTAATCATTTATTCTCCTTTTCTAAGAATTGTCAAAATAAGAATTTCAGTTCCTGGTAAAATAGCAATTTATACAAGTAAAATGATTATAATGTTCATAAGTATATATTTCTTTGTCAGTTTATTAGAATTTGGTAGCAGTGTCAATGTAGAATATTCACCAAGTTAAGGACCTGCTTATGGAGAGAATCCTTTCTTAGCGCATTGTTATGCATCAGTACACAAATCTGCTGCATACAGTGCCTTGCAAAAGTATTCACCCCCCTTGACTTTTTACCTATTTTGTTACATTACAGCCTTAAGTTCAATGTTTTGTTAATCTGAATTTTATGTGATGGATCAGAACTCAATAGTCTAAGTTGGTGCGGTGAAATAAGAAAACTATATACATAAAACTATTTTTTTTTAAATAGAAAACAGAAAATTGGCATGTGCGTAAGTATTCACCTTATTTGTTATGAAGCTCATAAAAAGCTTTGGTGCAACCAATTACCTTCAGAAGTCACATAATTAGTGAAACGATGTCTACCTGTGTGCAATCTAAGTGTCACATGATCTGTCATTACATATACACACCTTTTTTTAAATTCCCCAGAGGCTGCAACACCTAAGCAAGAGGCACCACTAGCCAAACACTGCCATGAAGACCAAGAAACTCTCCAAACAATTAAGGGGCAATATTGTTGATAAGTACAAGTCAGTGTTTGGTTATAAAAAAAAACAAATCTTTGATGATCCCCAGGAGCACCATCAAATCTATCATAACCAAATGGAAAGAACATGGCACAACAGCAAACCTGCCAAGAGACGGCTTCCCACAAAAACTCACGGACCCGGCAAGGAGGGCATTAATCAGAGAGGCAGCACAGAGACCTAATGTAACCTTGGAGGAGCTGCAGAGTTCCACAGCAGAGACTGGAGTATCTGTACATAGGACGACAATAAGCTGTACGCTCCATAGAGTTGGGCTTTATGGCAGAGTGGCCAGAAGAAAGCCATTACTTTCATCAAAAAACAAAATGGCACGTTTTGAGTCTGTGAAATTGCATGTGGGAGACTCCCAAAATGTATGGAGGAAGGTGCTCTGGTCTGATGATACTAAAATTGAACTTTTCGGCCATAAAAGAAAATGCTATGTCTGGCTCAAACCCAACACATCACATCACCCAAAGAACACCATCCCCACAGTGAAACATGGTGGCAGCATCATGCTGTGGGGATGTTTTTCAGCAGCCGGGACTGGGAAACTGGTCAGAGTTGAGGGAAAGATGGATGGTGGTAAATACAGGGATATTCTTGAGCAAAACCTGTACCACTCTGTGCGTGATTTGTGGCTGGGATGGAGGTTCACCTTCCAGCACGACAATGACCCCCAACACACTGCTAAAGCAACTTGAAAGCATTTGAGTGGTTTCTTCTGTAGTACATTTTTTGTCTAAAACAGCCTGGCTCTGTGTATGACTTTATTACGTCACACATTTTAATCTGGATTTTTAAATACGCTTTTTATACACCCTTTCTCTTCTATGCTTATGCCTCCTCTCCTCTTCCTTCTTTAACAGTTTTCCTGAATAGACACTCATGATTGTTTTATTATTCAGTGCCTTGAAAGGATTATTTTTGTTGTATCTGAAAGAGGACATTTGATAATGTTGAAGATTGTTTTTCTTTTTTGAAAATGAAGCTCCTGGAGCACAATAAACTGCTTTGAATGTATAACTATCTTTGGTTGTTTGTCTGTTTCAGGCAATGTGCAGCAATATAGATGTATGAGTCATAAGTGTCTGCCACTGAGATCTTCATATGCTCTGCTCACTCTGTTAATTCCTGTTAGTTTCCAATAAGATTAAAAAAGTTTTAGAAAACATTTTTTTTCATGAAATAGACACTTTTATAATGTTTAAAACAAGCCTTGAAGTACGATTTTGAAAAATGGGAAAATTTGACCACTGATGGGATAAAATTAACTTTGGGCTGTTAATTACCAGGGTGAAAAGTGGCTGATTGTTGTTGATGTTTTGTGTATCTCCAGCTCATATTTTTCTTTGTTAAACATCTATTGTGACTCTTGACTTTTGGAAGAAAAATATAATTTAGAAAAGATATGTTCATTTGAAAACATGTCATATTTGGAAAATATAAGACATAAAAGCGGCATCTGCACAAGGGCCCAACATAATCTCATGCATACCTAAAAAACTACTATCCCTTATCCAAGCTCATAAAAATGGATGTATACATTTTACATTAATAATTGAGATAAAGAAAGATCTTAATATGTCCACTACCATTTTTGTTAACAGAACTCTATTATATATGCTTGTCAGTATTAGTTAAATGTCAGAACCTGCTGAAAGTCATGTATTTAGATACACTTAATCTTATATTAATGAAACCCTTGGCACCAACTTCAGTAGTTTTATGGAAATATGTACTTTGTAAACCATTATTGGACTTGAAATATAGCAGGGAAGGGGTTAAAAATGATAACCAATTAGAATACTCAGATGGACAGACTTTATCAAGCTGAGCATTCTGATTGGTTACAAAAAAAGATCATATTCAACAAGTGCAGGTTAACATCTTATATCAATTCTGAATATCACACATTTCAGCCAATCAGTACACAGATAGATGAGTATTTAAGCTGCAAAAGTGTGTCAAAAGCCATTTGTGTGGCAGAGGAGCTTCTCATAGGAGGAGCTCAGTTAGATAAAAACTGTTTTATAGAGCGTTGGGATTTTTAGGTGGAGGACAATTTCATAGGCTCAGAAGAAGATTGCATGGTTTCAATTAAGATAGAATAGGATGTGATTCTTCAATCAACATGGATAGCCTGCTTAATCCAGGGCAGAAGACTGAGAACCAGGGCAACGCTGATCTTCACTGGATGAACAAAGTATAGTTTTTATCCCATACAGGTTTAAATTATTTTTTATTATATTTATTGTATTAATTTATTTTGCTGTAATTCTGTTTTTATTTTATGTAGTTCTTTTTTATTTTACTGTATTTTTTTGTTTTGTTTTTTTGTGATTTTTTTATTTTTTGTGATGTAAGTTTTTATTTTTTGTAATTAAGATTTCTTTTTTATATATAAATATATTTTTTAGAATTTTATTTATTTTAATTTGTGTATTTTTATTTATTTTTGTCTTTAGTATATGGTTTATTTTTTAAATAGGGTGCCATGGGGGTCCATGTCCTGTAAGGACTTCCATGGCTTAGAGGAATAGTATTAGTGCCATGAAGGTTTTTCCAGGACCTCCATGGATAGGTTAGTAGGTAGATGCCCCGGTAGTCCTCTATTGAGACCACCATGGAACCTTAATTAAAACACTGTGGCACCTATCATGTGGTTTCTAACGGACCCCTGTGGCATAAAAAATTAACCCCTATGCCACAAGGTTAAGTTTCAGTTGTCACAGGGTTAATATTTAGGTGCCACGGGTGTCTCAATAGACCTCCATGGTTATTTAGGGGGGGGGGGTCGTGGTGGTTCACTTCTGCACATGGGAGCTCATTTGACGTGTTATACAGTTTTTCCCAATAAAGTAAGAGGTGCTAAATCTGAGAGCAAAGAGTCCATGTCTGGAGCTCCCTTTCACCTGTAGGGTGACAAAACCCCTAAGGGTCATTTGCAAGCGCAACAACAAAGTCAGAGGAGCTCATCTGACAACATCAGTGAGGTGTAGCTGCACTGCTTAAGGCACATTGAGCAAGGAGTTCACATTTGGAACCCTCCATCACCCTTAGTCCATTCTGGATCGCTACCTTGTTATGGTGAAGCGGCTTGTCTACCCCAATTGGTGCTGTGAGCTATACCATGTAGGGTCACCCAAGATGAGTGGGTCATAGCAAAGAGGTCAAAAATCATGGTCCACTGGAGAAGGAACTGGCAACCCACTCTAATATCTTTGCCATGAAAACCGTATGGATAAGCACAAACAGATACATATTTGCCTGACCTGTTGTAGTGCCATGGATCGTCAGATACGGCTGAACAACATAACAACAACAATTGCCCTTAGGGTGACTAAATACTAATAATGGTCATTTGTATATGTACCTACAAAGTCAGAAGCGCTCAATGCTGTTTTTAGAGTCTGATGCTAGAATCTTTTACATAGGCATTTTTCTGCCTCTATGGGTGGTGTACTGTATGCGTAAGTTTGGGAAGGAAAATAAAAAACCTTGAGCATAGTATGTTATTTGCATGAAAGTGCCTTTAAAAACAATTGGGAAGTTTGAATAGGACATGTCATTGTAATGTGATAACACAGCTCATTTTAGCCCATTGAGCAGTGTATTCAGGCAACGCTGAAGTTCAGAGGCATTGTGATTGATCAATTATTAATTTACATACAAGGCTGCACCATAAGTGCCTGTGTAAAAGATTGGAATGGGGCCATATTCATTGGATTGAAAAAAGGTAGGACATTTTCCCTAAAGACATTTGCAGACAGATGATTAATTAATACAAACTTTTCAGTTTGAAAAAGCATGCTTTAAGCATAGTTAAAATTATGTTTTGCATTAAAAAATATGAAGTAAGACTTCTTTACAATTCTTTGAAACTAACAGGATCAAATTTCTGTGCTTTAAGTGCTTCATTTGAAAAAAAAAAAAGAAAACACACGGTGATACATTACCAAAGACCCTCTTTCAGATGGAGCAAATAAACAGTGCTTTCAATGTCCCTTTAAGCTGTACATTATAAATGTATAATAGCGTATTGCTTAAATGATATCTACTGCAGTTTTGATCCATGTGTGTTACTGTACCTCAAATGCCTAGAAAAATTTGAGATACGGTTATTTTTAAAGTGCCGACACTTCTATTTTTACATATTTTTATTGAAACCCTTATGCAACATAATATGAGCAATACCACTGGGCTCATGTATAAAATATTTATTATGTACAACTAGAAGCAAGTCTACATGAAACACTGATTGTCTATAAAATGTTAGTGAAATAAAACTGTTTTTTTTTTTAATTCCTTGTTTTGTTCAAACTTTAAAGGCCACATTTAAAATGGGGTTATAATACTTGTTCATATTTTACATATTCATAAGGAATGTCACTTAATAGGAAGGAGGACATGACAAGGGTTAACTGCTATTAGGCAAAACATACTCACCTGCCATAGTAATAATAAACCATAAACTAACACAATTGCTAAAATAGTTTAAAGGAAACCTCATCAATCTGTAGCATTTATGTTAATAAAAAAACAGGGTGGTATTTAGAAATATATGATTTAAAAAAAGTATTTCATTAAAAATGCATTTTTGTATGTTTAGACAATTCGGTACATATTCAGTAATCTTACTAATGTAGAAAGAATATTTTCAGAATCCATAAGCTGTAAAGGTTCAAGAACGAGTTTGGAAATCAGTAGCAGAATATTAAATAATAACTGAATTAATGCAAAAGAGTATTCTCACTGTTTATCTACATCAAGTGTTTAGTATTATATTTTACATATTTTGCCCAAAGACATTCCCTTTAGTTTACTCTGGAAAAAAACTAATGTGCAAATATTTTATTCAAATGTCTCATACATTTTAATGGCTCAAAATCAAATGTCCTTGTAACCGTGTTCCTTTCTGTATCACTGCCATTCAATTGCTTTACTGTACTTTCTCAATTTCCGTGGTTCATTTCATCCATACAGCAATCTAGAGGAAAATCAGCATGTTCGTATGAGTCTCACACTGCAAGGCAGCAAAATGGACCTGAATTTAGAGGAGATCACAGCTCCAAAAAGAAAGTAATGTAACACTACACAGGTACACATCAAGTAAAAAGGTAAAATCTCCTGTACAATCAGAAGAGATAAGAAAAACAAAAAAACCTAGCAACTCTTTTATCTACCTCCATAGGCACTAGAACTCTAATTTTAGTATCAGTAATTGCCTTGTGTATACTTTGTATTTTTCTGTAAATAAGGCAATCACAAAGATTGTAATTATACTCTAAAAAGTAAATACTCTAGCAATTCTCTAACAAGCCTAATGTAGGCAATTATAAAAGCTTTCCATCTCTAGAATAAAAATCATTTACCTGAAATCAATGAGGGAAATGCACTGAATCGTAAACTGTAGGTTGTAGATTTTACTTATGCTTCATAGATATCTATGTATGAGCTGTAAATATAAAGAGGAAGAGATAGAGAAAAAGAGATCAAAGACAGAAAGAGAGAGAGAGAGAGAGAGAGAGAGAGAGAGAGAAATATCTGTGTGTGTGTGTGTGTTATATATTATAAACTAAGAAGTTTAATTTCATCATTTCATTCAGGTTATGTTAAACGTATATTATCAGGACTTTTCATCATGATATATGTACAAATTTACACCCATATAATGAAAAGGCTCAAAGCTCTGTGCACATTGGTGTGCCAGCTCAAGTGGGTTGTGTTACATCAAATTATACTTTGTTGTAAGTGATCGTTTTCATATTGAAAAAGCCAAGGCATGAAGCATGTAGCATATTGTATGTATTACTCGTGTATATGTATGTGCTTGTGTGTGAGCATGCTCCTCATGTATGTGTTCTGTATGTGTATTAAGAACAAAGATACCCAAAACATCTGGTTTGCTCATTAAATTTGCCTTTCTGAGATTAGTCGCCTTTACAGGTATATAAATAATTGGTTGCTATTTATTCACATATGGCTGAACATTTTATATTATCAAAAGGAAAAAAAAGAAGGATTTTCTTGGTCAGTGCAGTCTCAAGGAGAGGCCTAATTAAGTTAAGATTCACATAAACAAAATCCTAAAATGTTAAAATGGATACAAATGTACATTTTCAGTAGTCAATACAGGTTTTTTTTTGTTGTTGTCAGTGCATTATAGATATTTTTTCAATGCTATGAATATAAATAGTCTTCACCAGTCCCATACATATCTGCAAGTCTTTTAAAACGAGGACCCCAGTCACTGAGGTAATCATAGTTCTGTTCAGAATTTGAGCTGATTGACTCAAGCGAACTAAGTGAATCTGCAACTGAGCCATTTCCTTCAAAAGCATATGTCTGTAAGGAGTCATATGGAGGTGCACAAGGATCCACATCAGCTTCCTTTAGCCTCTCCCAGATAAATTCCCTAAAGATAAAATTGTCTGGGGCGCTTCTCATAGATGGCCGACTCAAGAACTGAATTTCTGGCGTTACATCTCTTCGAGATTTGCTGTCTCGAATGACATTGAGGTTTCTTAAAGCAGCCATATCAAATGCTTCGGTGTCTTCTTCACCACCACCTTCATCATCATATCTCACAATATTTTCTCTGATGTCTCTTTCTTCATCAAAAATTAGGGGCTCTTTTTTTCGTCTTCTCATTGTGACAATAAGAAGAACAAGCACTAAAAAATAAAAATGCAATAATTAGTTTAATACACGCATTTATATTTAAATATAAAGTTATACTTGTGGATAACATACTGCACCATTTTTTAAGAATTTCTTTGGAGCTTTTCAAAGCTAAAATAGTTTTACGCACATTTATTTTGCAAGATAAATGAGCCTAATTTGTACTGTTTTCCCTGTGTATCCTCTTCTGAAAGATTTTTCTTTCCATGAGTGAGCCTATGGGGAAAACCTTTAAAAGTCGGGCTCTGTATTCATAATAGGGTGAAACACATTTTTTTCCTGCAGCCTCCCTTGACACATATAACAAGCAATAAATTGCTTATCATGTAGTAGCTACTAGGCTTTCCTCTAATGATCCATCTATTAGTAGATGCCTTGCAAATGTAAAATATTGCTAGATCAGCCTTAATGTTTGCTTGAAACATAATGTAAACAGTAGTTCACTTTTAAATTAAAAAGAAAAGACAGTGGTTTCAGGCATATTAACAAAACTTTTCAAAAAAGCTTTAGGAAAAAAAAACTGTGACCTTTAAAATGACATTTAAATGGTTTTATATTGTCTAAACAAGCAGAGGCAGCATCAATTATAATTAAATGAAAGATAATTTTCCATGAAAGACTAGCCAATTATTTGAATATAACCAGTACTATAAGTATTATGATTTGTGAATTAATTTTAAGCCATTTTCCGGCAAGTCAAATAAAACAATCCAATCCTTAATAATTCAACTATTATATTTCAAAAGAATGACTATAAATATGTTTTGACACAGTACATCTGCTAAGCAATCTGCCCTGTGTGTAATTAGTAAATAAGCGTGAAAATATTCAGCAAACAAATATGAAAGATAAAACCTTACTGCTATGTTAAAAAGGTTGTAAAATGTGTGCATACATAGCTGATGAATACAATTAGACAGTTTTAAAGTGACACATATGGTATAATTTAAAACTATAAGTAATAATAAATACCGTATTGGCCCAAATATAAGCCGCACCCGTGAAATGCAAGGAGAAAAAAAAAAGATAATATCCGAATATAAGCCACAACTTATGGTAACTTCTTTTGCGGGTTACAGGCCGAAAATCGTAGCTCGCAAAACGTTACAATCACTAAAATCGCAAATTGATATTCAATTGATACAATTGCGCAGGCACTCACACCCGTAAACGGCAATTGTAAAAGAAAAAAGACTGTTGCACAATTAATTCTAATGTCCTTCATCGCTTTCCCCTGTATTTTACAGTGCAGTATTGATTTTTAACTTGTATTTACAGTGCTATATTTAACCCACTTGCGGGTCCTATTAGGAACCCATTTAAAAATAGCTACTTTTTTAAATGTATTTTCCTATAGTAAAATAACATTGACATTTGTCTTTTTGAGCTCTAAATCAGTCTTTCTGATCTACCCTAAAGCAAGATTAGTATGTTTGTAATGAGAGATCATTGCATTGAGTTACTTATTAGACCCTGAGGCATTGTCTTCAGTCCAGTTGAAAGATAGTAGACATGCCCAAAACAAGGCAACTGCACAGAAAACAATGAAGGGACTTATCAACAATTAAATGCAATGATCTCTCATTAACAACAGTTTTAAACTCCTCTTGTGGGTGGGTCATAGAGGCTGACTGACAGCTAAAAATTTCAAAATTCTATTGTTATTTTATTCCTTGCATGGAATTACTATATGTAGTACATGATGGCTCTATTAGTAACACCTTCACCTGTCTGCACTGAAAACATGTTGCCTTGTTGGCCCAATTTTTAGTTACATAGTTACATAGTAACTGAGGCTGAAAAAATACTTTTAGTCCATTAAGTTCAACCTTTTTAGATCTCCTCTGATCTGCAATATGCAGATTAATTGTTAATTGATCCAGAGGAAGGGAAAAAGAAAAAGAAAACAAGTGAAAATTTGCCAATTGTCTCAAAAGGGGGGAAAAATCCTTCTTGAGCCCAGATACTGGCAATCGGACTCCTACCTGGATCAATACTCCATCTAGAATTATTCAGGATAACCCTGAATGCGCTTTTTATTTAAAAATATATCCAATCTCTTTTTAAAGTTATCTATCAAATCCATTGCCACCACCTCATTTGGTAGAGAATTCCACACTTTAACCACCCTAATGGTGAAAAACCCTTTTCTTTCTTTAAGGTGGAATCATTTTACTTCTAACCTCAAAGGAAGTCCTCTTGTCAGTTAAAAACCTCTTGGCACAAAAAGCTCCCTTGGCAAGTCTTTATACTAGATGTATTTCTATAAGGTAATCATATCCCCTCTTAGATTCCTTTTTTTCTAGAGAAAATACATTTAATTTGGTTAGTCTTTCTTCATAACTTAGCCCCTCCATTCCCCTTATTAGTTTTTTTTGCCAATGTTAAACAATCCCAAAGCAGTATGAGAAAAAAAAAAAAAACATTTCACCATATGGTTGAAATTCAAAAACTGCATTTTCACTGTAAAGAGGAAATTGCATGGGGAGTAGTCTACAATGCTCTCATTTGATACAGCTTTAATGTAAATTTAAAACATTTTAAATATATTTTGTTAAATATATTCCTTTAAATGTTCATATTGTTGATGACTAGAATTAAACAATATATCTAGCAATATAATACAGATCAGTATTAAACCTTATAGAAACATTTACCTACAAATTCATAAGATGTATGGTGTAATGCAATATTATATGTATGCCATATACTGTGTTCAATCCGTGGTCTTAATAAAGTATCACATCAGTTCTATGATGCATGTTGTCAGTTACAGTGTGTCATTACCCATAATACAGTGGACTACAATGATCAAAGGAAATAGCTACTATACACTATATGAATGCTTCTAAGAGCTTGCTGGTGTGTTAAAGAATCTGAACATACATATATGTATCAAACATACCAATAATTACAGTACAATATACTTATAAAGCTATGGAATATGTTGCTGCGGAACATGTCGGCGCCTTATAAATAAACGATAATAATAAAGCTATATAGTATTAAGAAGCTAAAAAACTTACCTAACAACGTCAGGACACATGCTAATATTGCAATGAGTGCTCCTGTGCTTAGACCAGCAGGTAAAATATATGCTTCTGCATTACACGTCTGTGTTATACCATCTGCATCACAATCACAGACTCTTATAGTGAGGGTATTGGTGCTGCTAAGTGAAGGCGATCCACTGTCCACTATAACAACTGGCAAATAAAACACAGACTGTTCTTGTCTTCGAAAACCACCTCTCTTTGTTAGAACAGATGCCGTATTATCTATAATTTAAAAAAAAAAGTTCACAATTTAGTAGAGATATTTTCAATATAAAAATTCTTCCAAATATTCTATTGAAAATAATCCAAAAAAGACAAAACAGATCAAATATATTTTCAAAGCAACTTCATTTGTATTCCGTTGAGTACAAAATTTCCGATATAGTGACCAGCACTTATTTTTCAATCTTTTCACTTTTGTGCTGAAAGCTGCTACAAATCATAAAGTCAATATCTGCATGTGAGATCACGGCTAGAAAAATGATCAAGTACTAAATATTTGTTCCGTAGTTAATCCAGTCAAGTGCTGTAGATGCAGGTGATTTTATAGGCTATGTTGCAGTAGCAATAGGGCTAAATTAGCATTTAAATTTTGTTTACAGCACTATATAAATTTCTTTTGATGTATTATAATCTCTGTCAAAAACTAGTCTTGACACAATGTCAAAGAAATGTCACAGAGCAGCTGTTCAATCAACAGTTAGAGAGAAGAGGGACAGGCAATTTAGCATTACTTTTGATTTCTCATTTTTTTGCCAGAGATTTATTACCCTTTGGCAACACTAGAATTAATCTAATAATCTATACAACAAGAAAAAGAAATATGTGCATATGATTTACACAAACTTGCAACTCAAATCTGAATATCCGTGTTTTTCTAATGTATGTTCCAGAGAAGCTAAATGAAAATATCATTTTTTTCATACTGTTAAACTATATGCTAGAACAAAATGCAATGCCATATCTATCAAAGAAGAATCCCTTTTTCATAAATATGTATATGCACTCTGTTTACTATTTCTCAAGGCATAAAATATATTAAGAAGTTGTACTGTATGACTGAAAAAAAGTAAATTGTACTGACAAGAAGAAAAGAGTGATGATTTTTTTCTTCAAAATAATGTCCTTGAAGATGTAGTGTACCACAGTTCATCTGTGATAGCATTGAAAACAGTTACCATGACATTGCCTTATTATATGGCTGAGCACACTGCTGTTTCCACAAAAAAAGGAATATGCTGGGGACGTTAGCAAAGCAGCTTGAAGAACACAATAAAAATGTCTGTTGTACTTTTGATGAAATAATTTTCTCCTGCCATAGATATTTTGTGTCTAAGATATCACATGAAACTCAAACCTTTTTTTTTTCAAATCTCATACTTGTTATTTTTGTTTGTTACATATCTGTTAATAAATTATAGAACATGAATAGTCAAATTATTAGTTTTACAAAGGTTAACATATTATTAAGAATATTTATGCTATTTTTTGTATATTTTATATTTTATATATAATATATTCAATTTTGAATATTTGCTGAAAGATATACAGAATCATTATTCTAATCTTACAAAAATGTGCGATCACTCGAAATGTTAAATAGTCATCATTTTATAGGCAGACTTCAAATTTTCACATAAATTAAACTTTGGTCTGTTTATGCTATTGGTTGAAGACGTTTTTAACAAGTCTGAAGAAATATAATTCTTATTTGTGAAGGAAATGTAGAATACTTAATCTAACTAGTTCTAGTGAAAGTAAATACCTCAAATACTACAGTTGTTGCCCAAATTATTGTTACCACCATAGGAGGGGTCATTGTATAGGTAAATGCTTAGGGTGACCACCTAATGATTCTTAATACATACTACTCTTTAAAACAGTGGTAGTCAACCTGGTCAGTACTGCCCACTAGTGGACGATTCAAGCTTTCATGGTGGGCAGTGGGGTAATGTCTAGGTGGTGTTGCGCACAAGTGACATCACACACTGGAGACCCACAGCACCAAGCTTAGCTGGTGAGAGAGCCTAGGGACTGCAGTCAGGACCGGATCTCTATCTAGTAAGTACAGGGGGATACATAGCTTGGGTTATATGATTTATGAAAGCAGAAATTAAAGAGGGTAAATTGAGTTACTGCGGCACCAGTGGGCGGTATGGAAATGTTACCATCAAAAGTGGGTGGTAGGTATTAAAAGGTTGATGACCCCTGCGCTAAACCTTTGCATTTACTTTTTTTTGTAGCTTTGAATTAGAATACCAAATGTAAGTAGCAAAGTTATTAAACAATGTAAAAACTTTATGTCTATCCTATGCTTACAATGAAAGGTACTGACAGGATGGGCGAAATGTGTCCTGTCTGTCAGTATTTCTCTGTTCATTTTCCATTTTGTTTTAAACAATACATAAAATTCTGATGTGCACAAAGTAAACGTATAATGATTAGATGTTTTGTTTAGGTCATTCCAAAAGTAATACTAAACCTGTTCACCGTGTTTAAAATGCATCATTGTATCTGACACATCATTGATCACATACATGGTCAGCAAAGTGTTTACTTTAGGCCGTGGTGGATATTATTCTATGGAAAAATTACCACTGATTCCTCAGTTGTGTCCGACTCTCTGTGAACTCATGGACTGCAACACACCGTGCTGATCCACTTGTATTCATGGCAAAGGTACTGGAGTGGGTTGCCAGTTCCTTATCCAGTGGGCCTTAGCATACAGCTCCTGGTATTCCTAGGTGATCTCCCATCCAAGTAATGACCAGGCCCAACCCTGCATGGCTTCATGGTGGTGTGACCTCTTGGTTCCCTGACTGGATTTAAACCCAGGTTGCAGTGGTAAAAGCACATAATTCTAACCACTGGTCCACCAGGGACCCGAGCCCATGGTATTGCAGGGTAAATGGTCACATATCTGTTTGTTCACTATTAACGCACAATATGCTGTGGATTGCAGGGCTCAGACCAATGGGTGTCTAGAATAATATAACCAGATTTCAACTTTAAGGGGAATACATGTGAAAAATACATAATGTTTTGGATTTTAATGTTTTCAGCCACAGTGGAGCCCTGCAGTATGTATGTCTCATAAGAATCCATTCTTAAAAAGGCAATCTGGTGAGCTTGTTTTAGTGGTAAATTCGCCTTCTCTCTTATACTGACGGGAATCAGTATTTGAGTAAAGCAAACATTTAATTTGTGGAATATTGCACCGCTATGAATAACTGAGCAAAAATCCTCAGTTTAAAAAGTGTATCCTGCAATACAGTTTTTGGATTAATAATCCTTTTATTATAATAACATTTGTAAAATCATCAGGTCTATATGGACAAGCTATATAAAGTTTTCATAGTACTTTTACATTATGTTTTTAGTGTCATATTAGATTAATATTTACCTTTATTATCTTGCAATGTAAAGTTACTTGTAGCTTCTGACGGTAAACTAAAATAAAACCAGTGTCCACTGGATGGTTCGTCTTTATCAACTGCACTTATTTCTTGAATAACCTTTGAAAAGAGACAACACGCATATTTTATAATCAATGTTACTCCAAATATCACAGGGAAATCTGAGTCATTTATAATAATGTCATGGTTAATATCACAGCATTATAAAAATGTCAAAAAGCATGTCTTAACAAGAACTGAGATTTTTAGCACAGCTGTCTATATATAGATATGTATACTATAAATATTGTAAGAATTAATGTATTTTTATAATAGTAAATCAATATCTATAACTTAATGACTCCATTAATTTTGTTACTTTGCCCAAAGTTTCATTATCGTCTTCATATTTTCTGATAGTGCAATGTGCCCATGCAATGATTTTATTTTATCCCTTACCAAAATATTTTATTTCATCTATACTTCAAACATTTGAGGATAAAAAACTGAGGGAGTCAGTACAGGACAACCATTTGATCTATGGCTGCATCAACACAAGGTACACACGTACCCAGACTAGCTTTTTTTACAAAGCTGGAGAATATAAAAGCATGTTCCTGCAACTCCTGGGTTGACAAGAGCCACACACATCTGCAACTCAGTAGTCACTTACTAACTTACCATATTAAGGTGCACCAGCATTCTCTGGCTGTAAGCAAATGTGAACCCACAGATCATCTGTACATATCACATATGTATTTTTAAAAGCTTCAAAACTATTTTTTCTTTTACAAAATACAAAATGTAGTTTCAGAAAGTAGTGCATAAACAGAACATTACAGTTTCTACGTCAATAAGGAATTCAGGCTTAGGAAACTTACCTGGCCAGGTGGAGCATTTTCACAGACGTTTGTCTCATATTCCTTTGCAAATTCAGGAGCATTATCATTAATGTCAAGTATACTTATAGCAACATATCCTTTGCCAATCTGGGCTGTATTCTCTGTTTAAAATAGAAGAAAGCCAATTAAATAAAGTATATATTATATTCTCATTGCCAAGTCCTGCTAATCTTACATACTTTTTATAAATAGCAAACTAGGCATCCTGTACCTTATTGTTCTGATTTGTTTGTTTCAACTCATGTTGAACCGTTCATCCGGCCTTTACCAATTGTCTGTTCTTCTGACATTTTTCTAAAATTGAGTGATTAGGTCACGGTGTTTTAGTAGAAGATTCATTCGAAATGTTTTTGTCAATTTATATGAGGAAAGGAACAAATAGTACATGATGGTATGGTTCATCTTTTATCTATTTGTACTTTACCCACATATTTCCTAAGCAAAACTTTTTAGAATGTTTATAGCACATATTAATGTCACTCATGGTAATGTATTAAATGCATATTTAAAGGGCCATTTACCTCACTATAAGTGCTCGTCATGGTGTGAAATAGCACAAGATTCTATGTTAAAATAATCTATTGGTTTTTTCTTTTATTATGCTAATAACAGCTACAAGTTTACAGTCTTAGATCTGTTTACAGACACTCTCCTGGCTGTTCTATGATTAACAGCATCTGCCGAGAAGAACAGTTGCAAGCTCTGTGAACAGAAAGAATGATGGTTTTACTTTGCTTTCATGAAGGTAATCAGTCATCAGTTAACCCACAAGTAACATATTTAGGAGTTTCTAGCTGTTATTTCCCTGCACAGATTAATTTGGGAAGGGTTAACACTCTTTATGCTCTGCTCTCAGCACAGAGCTCCTGCTGTCAGTTTGTCTGGGGGACTTGCCAAATTATCATGTAAAAATAACTAAATTTATGTTTTGTTTTTTTTAAGTATTTCAACATGTTTTAATGAGTACATTACAGTGGTGTGCTCCAAGTTGTGCTGAATTAACTGGCCCTTTAAGTATCCATGTGAGTTTGTTATTTTCCTTTTGATTTACCAGCTCTATTCAGTATGTGCTGGGGATAAAATTACTATAAGGTTGTTGAATACTGAAAACCAAGTTCAGATGCAAAACTCTTAAAGACAAAATAATAAATGGTGACATTATGGACAGTTTGTAGTATATGAAAATGCTTTTTTTTTGGGGGGGGGGGGCGGAGAGGGGCACTGAAAAACAGTGAATTCTAAGTTGCTATTGTGTAGACACATAGGTGGCTCTGAGTTTCCCCAATGCAGTCATAGAGCCACAGGCACATACTATAATGCATAATGATACATAGTTCTATTTGTGTAGAGGAGCACCATTAACAGTAGTATATTCACGTGCATTTGCACAATTGTTTCTTTTACCTCTGCCTTAAATCATGGCTTTTATCTATTTTCAAAAAACACAGTATATTATAGAAAGCAATAAATAGTGGCAAAGTTGAAGTACATAGGTTTTCAATCTGTCTATACTCTCAGAAATTTCCTGCAAAAACAAGAAAAAGTACCAATTACTCAGTATACTATAATGAAGACTATTTAATCATCATGAAGATACTTGTTATAGAAATATTACAGAAAATGAAAAATTCAACTTTATTAGATATTTAATAAAAACTGTACTTAAATAAAATGGTTAAAACCAGGTTAAGGTTCTTCACTGGATTAGGTGGATATAGGTCCGGAATCTGACAGATAAGTAATTCTGTGATAAGTGATTCTATCTGTAAACCAAATCCTATATAACATATTGAACAATGTATAAAGTGAATAATTGATATAAAAACAATGTTAATACTGTAAGATATAGTTTCCTGATCACATCATTTTCTGGGGATTTTATTCCACGATTGACTAACAGTCAAATGAATTATCCTTTCCATTATAAAAAATGTACTTAATGGCATATCTAAGTTTCATGGGTTAATACAATTCTGCAGTCCTTCGGTAAAACCCATCCTTTATATATGCAGGACATTTCATAAAATCCCTCTAATGATTATGTTGACACCCCCAGGGGTGTCTAAACAAGCCCTTGATCCGCACCCAATCCGCATGCAACATTAGGGAATTAATCTTAACTCATTACACACTTTCTGTGCCTTCCTCAGCCAACAGGAGAGCACTGATGTCAGCCTTGAAGTCACTGCTGGGATGTGCTTCAAGATGCAGTGTCTGCTCTCTGTCTGTGCAGCCCACACCCTTCACCACAGATCAGCACAGACACAAAACATATTGTTGTTGTTTAGTCGTTCACTCACATCCAACTCTCTGTAACTCTATGGACCACAGCATGCCAGGTGCATAGACCCTCTGAGCTCCATCAAGTTCCTGTTCAGTGCTTCAGTGACCTCATTTGTCCATCTCAGCCTCTGTCGTCCCCTTCTTCTTGTGCCTTAAATCTTTCCCAGTATCAGAGTCTTTTCTAGGGAATACTGCTGTATCATAATATGGCAAAAAAATAAGAGCTTCAGCCTCATGATCATACCTTCTATTGAACAGTTTGTCTTGATTTCCTGAAGTATTGATGTATTGGATCTTCTTGCAGTCCAAGGGACTCTAATCAGTCTTCTCCAACACCACAATTCAAAGGCATCAATTCTACAGGGCTCAGACTTCTTTATGGTCCAGCTCTCACATCCATATGTTACTACTGGGAATACCATAGTTTGAACTATGCAGTCCTTTGTTGATAGTTTAATATCTATACTTTCTACTAGCTTGCCCAAGCTTGCCATAGCTTTCCTCCCCAGAAGCAAACATCTTTTAATTTCATGACTACAGGAACTATCTCCAGAGATCTTGGATCCAAGGAAAATAACATCTGTCACTGCCTCCACGTCTTCCCTGTTTATTTGCCAGGAAGTGAGATTTTTGCCATGATCTTCGTCTTTTTAACGATGAGCAGCAGGCTCATCAATAAGTCCTTTGGTTCCTCCTCACTTTCAGCCATCAGAGTAGTATCATCAGCGTACCTGAGGTTGTTGATATTCCTTCCAGCAATATTGATTTCGGCTTTGGGTTCATCCAGGTCGACCTTACACATGATGTACTCTGCATATAAGTTGACAGTGGCTTCTGGGTCGACATACAGATTATTTAGGAGGAGGATGAGATGACCTGGTACTCCCATCTCTTTAAGCACATGACACATTTATTTGTGATCCACATGGTCAAAGGCTTTAGAATAGTCTATGAAGCAAAAGTAAAAATACATTTTTGGACTCTCTTGCTTTCTTATTTATTTTGAATCTACTTGGTCTGATGGTTTTCCCTCTTTTCTTCAGTTTAATTTTCAACTTTGCAATAAGAAGCTTATTGTCAGAGACGCAGTCAGCTCTAGGTCTTGTTTTTGCTCATTGTATAGAGCTTCTCCATCTTTGGCTGCAAAGCATATAGTCAATCTGATTTCTATGTTGTCCATCTGGTGATGTCCATGAGTAGAGTCGTTTCAGAGCCTGTTGGAAGAGGGTGTTTGCTACGACTAGAGAATTATCTTGACAACATTCTACTAATCTCTGACCTGCTTCATTTTGTATTTCAAGGCCAAATTTGGATTTGCCAGGTGTCTTTTGGTTCCCTACTTTAGCATTCCAATCGCCGATAATGATAGTAACATCTTTTCTTGGTGTTAAATCTCTTATGTGTTGAATATCTTCGTAGAACTGGACAACTTCAGCCTGTTCAGCATCTGTGGTTGGAGCATAGACTTGGATCACTGTGATATTAAATGGCTTGCCTTGAATTCGAATTGAAATCATTCTGTCATTTATTGGGTTGTAACCGAGCACTGCTTTGACCACTTTTTGGTTGACTAGGATGACTACTCCATTTCTTCTGCAAGATTATTGACCACAGTAGAAGATCTGGTGGTTGTCTGATGTGAAATATCCCATTCCAGTCCATTTAAGTTCACCAATTCCCAGGACATCAATGTTTAACCTTGTCATTTCATTATTGACCACATCTAGTTTGCTTCGCTAAATAGTTCTAACATTCCAGGTTCCTATTCTGAATTGGTCTTTGCAGCAGCTGACTTTCCTTTCCCCTTCAGACACAAGCGCAGCTGGGTGTCCTTTCGGCTTTGGCCCAACCACTTCATTAGATCTGGTGTTACTTGTACTTGCCCTCTGCTCTTCCTTAGTAATGTGGTAGGCACCTTCTGACCTGAGGGACTTATCTTCCGGTGCCATATCATTATGTTTCTGGTTGTGCCTGTCCATAGAGTTTTCTTAGCAAAGACACTGCAGTGTGCTGCCAGTTCCTTCTCCAGTGGACCGTGATTTGTCTGACGTCTCTGCCATGACCTGTCCATCGTGGCTGAAACTACATGGTATAGCTCACAGCTTCATCGAAACCCCAGAGATTAATTCAAATGTATCAGCTAACTGAGCCTCCTCCTGATTGGCCAAAATTCATTATTAATTATATGCTAATTTAGCCAGGGTTTCAATGGGGTGTTTACTCTAATTTTCAACTGTCAGAAATTACAAGACATTTTGCTAATTTCAAGGTACGTTTTTAAATGTTTATTTTGCTATTTTTTCATGCAAAAACATTTTACATACACTACTGATTCTCCTCTATCAAAAGCACTCATAATCCAGGAAACTTAGATATGTCTTTAAAGCAGGTATTTTGAAAACAAAGCATGCATAAAACATGCTAACATGATTAAAGAAGATCCATCCATCCATCCTAAAGCCCTCAATGACTAGCATTTGTGTTATTTATAACTCTCTGTATCTGTATTATCCTGCTGTAGAGTTTAACACTCATTGCAGCTAAAGTATATACCCTGGATCAGATACACTGTATATCTCTTTTTAAATATTGCTGATAAAAGTAATAATTACAATATCTAATTATATTTGACTACTTTCTGATTCCACTTGAGTGAGAAATTAACCCGATGCACTGTTCCTTCTGGTCAAAGACAGTTTTCATTAGGGGTCCTGCCACTCACTACATTGGCCTTTTATGCACTCTGCAATTGTAAGCATGTCTATACAGAACATACTAACCTATCAGTGCATTCATAAGGAACATCTTAAATATTTTAAAAAACACAGATTATACTGATCACACTACTTTTCTGTAAGAAATCAAGTGGTTGCCTTTTCAGATTGTCATCTTCACGTGGTCTGTAGTCACAAACCTTAGAACATCAATATTCTTATTATATTTGTCCACTAATGTGTTTGGCTGCCAGAGTGTCTTATTCTTTAATGCTATAAAAATACTCTCATTTTTAATTCTCTGTTTTTCCCACATACCGGACTGCAAAAATGTATGTAATTAAATATTGCACACATGATGTTTTACAATTTATAAAATATTTGATTATTATTTTTTTACAGGATCCTGGGTGGTATTTTTGTAGATAAAGTAGAGTAGATAAAAAACACTAAAAGTTGCACATGTTTTTTATTCTTTCCATTTCCAAGATAAATACTATATTTTTCTCCCATCAATCAAGTAAAGATTTGCATATGTAGCGGTGCATTGTGGATCTATGCAGTTGTTGATAAAACTTATTATTAAACACAAAATAATTATGTATCAATATAAATTCCATCAGTTCTCGCACATCTCATAAGATGTCTGCAGGAAATGTTTAATCGCCTTTTCATTTTAAAATTACAAATTATTGTAATTTTAAATTGCCTAAAAACACATGTATATATTTGACCCAATCAAAGACATTCAAATTAGAGGTAGGGGAGAATGAAAGTCTCTTAATTAATAAAAAGATATGATCTGGTAATAAGACCATATCAGACATATTATATATTTGAAATCTATCTAATTCTGTTGCCCCTGTCTTTTGTTTCCTTTGTTGAAGATTTAGATTGTTACTCCTCCTTGTGGGTCTAACCACTCTTTTAAAACATTGTTTTACATATTTATTATTTTTTATAGTACTTTCTGTTGTTCCTCATGTTGCATCTACATCTAACCATTCTTATTCTGAAGTTAGATTAATATCATCTGAAGGTTTTTCTATAATTTTTCTTAAACTTTTGAAAATATTGCCATAATAAAAAGACTTTATCACATTGAATATTATATTATTTCTATATTATTTTGCAATTTAGTTTCTCCAAATTGGAAAACACTGGATTTTTGTTCTTTCCATAGATTTTCTATTTCTTTATTTAGATTTTCTATTTTTCTATTTCTTATTTCTTTAATTCTTCTTTTATAATTTTGACCATTTCAGTACTATTTGATCCAGTTTTCTAATTAAATAGAAGATATTGTTGAACATATCGAAATAAGTTAATGCACAGGCCTCTAGGAACTAAATTGTTCTTTAAGTAATTATCTATACTCCAAACCTCACACCATAATTGGCTTTTGTTTTTTCAGTCCTAAACTCAATTTCATTCATTTTTTTTCTTGAAGCCAACCTTTAGGATTCCATACTTGTGAAATAAACCTTGCCATTAAAATCTCCAGGCTCCCTAATAGATGAATTTAGTTCAAACATACACTCATTTTACTTACAGTAATACTAGGGGCTCAAGGATTATTAATATTTTAGTTACGGTTTCAAATATTCTGGGTTCTTACATATGGATCCAGAATATAATCAACCCACTGAGAAAAACTTTGTAAGGTGCTGCAAAAAGGAACAGTTGTAAAACGCTAACAAAACTAAGACAGAAGTCCCCACTACTAAGCACACTATTATGAACCTTACTTACATTTTAGACTTGTCACATATAAAAATTGAGGCAAAATGGTAAAAGCAAGTACAATTTAGAACTTACGACTTTCGATAGCTAAAACGGTGATATTATGAACCGCATTGGTCTCTCGGTCCAATGGTTTCGCAATTGTAATAAGTCCACTGTTTGCATCAATGTTGAAAAACCTCTCCAGGTCAGTGTTCCGATCAATTGAGTATCTACAGCATAAATAAAAATACATAATATAATTTATATGCATTTACATTGTGGGTCATATACTTTGTATTAAACTATAAAGTATTACTAAGTCAAGGAGATGGCATACTTAGTATAACAGTTTTGGCACTTACTTATTCCCATGTTATTATAACCAAGAAAGGAAAATAGTAAGTTAATTTCAAATTGCATCCCCATTATTTTATATAAAGGACACAGTACATCTCCATCCAGAATTTCCCAGCAAGCTTTCAATCATACATGTATACATTTCCCAATTTATTCATAAAGCTTCCAATTGTACTGGAATGATGTATCCCTTTTCTGTGTGCAAATCAAGCTTTTGAGCAACCTGTAAATATTGACAGTGGTTATTTATAGTAAAGGTTGAAGGGCTTGGAGATCCCAGTAAATACTGTTAGCATCAGAGGAAAAGTTAGAAATAAAGAGATTCTCATCTACAACAATTAACCCTTAATATGTCTAGTCCTTGATGTTTGTAAATGCGTATACATACGTAATATTAACATTGATCGTATATATGTTTGTATATATTGTCATTTATTTTATAAAGTTATAATTTAATAACTAAGAGGGAAAACAATTTTACAGAATGGATTAAAATTAATGCAATCTAGCAAACATTGTCTTTATTAACATTATTTTGATTAACATTATCATTAACTAATTGTAATCTCACAAACATTACCTAATGGATAAAATCTGATTATTGTGCATTTTTACTACTGCTTTCAAATAAAATAATTATTTAATATTTATCAATGTTGTTGATATTAATGCCAGTAATATGCTTAGGCTTCTCTTTCATATCACAAGATCAAATATGTAATAACTGCATATCATATAACCAAAAGCAAAATCAATTGCAAATAATTTAAAGATAACATCACAGATAAGAAATAACTTAAGATACAGTGAGAGTGTAAATATGTATTCTGATGGAGCAATAAACACAAACGGCAAAAAACAATGACAAAAACATTGACTGAAATTAAATTCAGCAATCACATATATAGTTGTGGATCTTGCGATGTTGGTGACGTTTGCGATGTTGGTAACGCATTTGCGGCCCTCGCAATGTGAGGCACACGACTGCGAGGCCCCTGGGACTTTTAAGGTTGCAATGAGCGGTGAAGGTGCTCATTGCAGGCCTCGCGATGAGCGCTGCAGGTCACAGGCGCTCATCGTGAGGCCCGTGGGACTTAGGCTGCAATGAATTTACATCAGGCCATAACCAGATTTATTTTTTATGTTTCGACACCAACCCGCAAAATGTGCCAGGAACTTGTTTGATGTAAGCTGGAATGGAGCTAAAATCCATGTGCAAGGCCAGGTTTCTAATTAGGCCGACTAGGCAGCCACCTAAGGGCACTTTAATGAGAGGAGTACCTTATTTGTACTTGTGGCACTACATATATATATATATATATATATATATATATATATATTTGCTGTGGTTTAATTGCTCAGTTGAGTCATGACCGTGTGGACCAAAGCACATCAGCAACATCTGTCAACCACTGTCCCTCTGAGCTTCCTCAACTCATGTTCATTGCTTCAATTAAATCATCTATCCATCTACACCTCTATCGTCTCCTTCTTCATGCGCCTTTAATCTTTCTAGCAAAATGGTCTTCTTTAGAGAATCCTGTCTTCTCAAGGTATGGCCAAAATATTTGAGCTTCAGCCTCATGTTCATTCCTTCCAGTGAACAGTTTTTCAACCACTTCCATTTGTTTTATTCATTGCCAGCTTGCATCTGTCAACCTCTAGTATCATACCTAAACTTGTAAGCTCTTCTGAGTAGGGACCTCACTTCTGTTGCATCAAGCTGTCTGAGGACCCATATGTCTCATATTTCTATTGCCCTGTTCTGTACTTACATTTCGACTTACCATAATGTTTGTCTATGTCTTTAAAATGTGATAATTGTAGCAATTGTACTCTATTTTGCTTTGTAAATATTGCCACAGAAAATGTTGGCACTTTATTAATAAAAAATAATAATACTGTCTCACTCCAGTGGCTGCTTTTCCACATTTCACAGACTCTGCAGTCACTGACACAGCTTAAAAGCAATACCTTCCTCCACACGACCAGCAATACCTAATAATAACCTCAAATTAAATAAAAAATACTACGATTTGTGAATATGTGTGAATTTTCTGTTTTCATATGGCATACTTTATATATATATATATATATTATTTTAGATCTGACACCTAAATGGACAGGGTAGCTACAGCTATAATTGGAGTTAACTTTGCTTTCAAGTAACATAATTTATACTTTGTCTCGCAGGCTGCACAGAGCCACCCAAGTTGCTGGAAAAGGTGGGGAATGATTTGTGTGTCATGGCAGCAGCATTATTTATGTAGTGTCTTTTTTATTGCTGCTTCTTTCTTCCCTTGCGACGTATGTAATGTTAGGTAGAAGCTGGCATGCTTCCATCAGTTAATGATAGATACCAGATTTTGCTCCTGTACCTTCAGGTTGGTCCCTGCTTAACCACGTGCTGTTGTGTGTCTTTATTGTTTGTGTGTATAGGTATCAGAGTGCTGTTGTGTGTCTTTATTGTTTGTGTGTATAGGTATCAGAGTGCTGTTGTGTGTCTTTATTGTTTGTGTATATAGTTATCAGAGTGCTGTTGTGTGGATCTAGGAGACAGCTTAGTTGTGTTTTGTGTGTCTGTGATAGAGCATTTGTTTATGTGTCTGAGTGGCTACACTGGCGTGTGTATGTGTTTGTGTGAGGTAGATGTGTGAAAGAAAATTATGTAATATCAAGAAATAATAAGTAATTAACATGTGAATTATTAAAATTTGTGCACAAACCACGAGGAGACTGGTAACTTGTCATAATATGTAATATGTGTACATCAAGAATGTTTTTGACATCCTGAGTTTGCAGTAAGGCCATCTGTGTCTTTGCTGTATTTCTCAGCAAAAGTAGGAGATTGTAGGAAATTGGCAGTGCTGCAAATCATTTTGGCAGTGGAGTACCTACACATGAAAAGGGAAGGGTATCTGATCTGTAATATAATGTCAGCACCAAGTATGTGCTTGCTGAGTGGCTGCTTGAGTATTTCTGATTAGGGAGATTACAAGATTACAAGAGTGAAACCTTTGTGGGCACATTTGCATGTCCCTGCCCAAGTTTCCAGAATGCAGTGTAATAACTGTAGTTTTTGGAAATCGGAGCGGGAAACACATTTTTGAAACCTATTTTAGATGTTCAAATGTGAAGGCAAATGTACTATTTATTTACTGTACTAGGTAGAGGGCTTCTATCGCTTTTTTGCCCACCATAAATGAAATGATTGTTGTGGTAAACTACCTACCCACAAAGTCTACTACACAAGCTAAGAACCGTTCCCATGCTGATGGCAGTAACCTTGAAACACCTGTCTGTGGGTAGGTGTCCTGGCTTATGCATAATCCATCCTGGGCTTTGCTTAAAGCTGTGTAATACAACAGGGATGTGCCTAAAAGGAGCCATGTTTAAAATAGTATTTGGACTAAAGAGCAAAATCTTTGGGGGCACATTTGCATGTCCATGCCCAGTTTCCCAGAAAGCAGCGCAATAACCGTATTTCCTGGAATTCTGAGCAGGAAATTATTGTTTTAACTTATTTTAAATGTTCAAATGTGGTCACAAATGTATAAATACCTACTCATAAGATCCACAACACAAGCTGATATCCCGCTCCACGCTGATGATAGCCAGTAAGCTTGGATAGGATTCTCAGCTTGAGTTAAAATCCAACCTTGGCTTTGCATAAAAGCTGTGTAATGCAGCGGGCATAAGCTTAACGGAAGCCATGTCTGACATGGGCTATAGATTGAAGAGCAAAGCATTTGGGGGCACATTTGCATGTCCCAGCTCAGCTTCCCAGAATGCAGTGTAATAACTGTTTTTCTCAGAATTCTGAGCTGGAAGCAGTTTTTTTAACTTGTCTTAGACATTCAAATGTAAACAATTTATTATGTTGCACTATTTTCTATCTATCCCTTTGTGCAACTTTTTTTTTCTATATTGTTCTCATGTCTTACTTCATTTTTTTCTTTAGTTTCTATTTGCTGTACTGTATACTGCAGAGGCTCCAGCAGTCAATTTAGCAGCACAACAAATGTAACAACTGGCTGCTGCATTGCATCTTTCACTTAAAATGATGTTTGAAACACAATCCAAGCTAAGTAAATTAAGTTTGTACGTATTTTCGGCTGCAGGAGCTTTTTTCAGTAATGTTACACAGGTATTCAATGCCGTAATATTACTGATCCCACCCGCAACTCGCAAACCCATGCCTTGTCAGTAAAGCACAAGTCATGGGAATACAGAAAATGCTCAGTCTCCACTTCCACCAATGACAATCTCCGGGGATTCCCTCCATCTATGCAAGCAACGTATGGAAACAGGCAACTGAGAAACCTGATTCCCCACCCTCCTTATATTATGTGATTCCTTGTGAGTTTCATAACATTCTATCCAATCAGTTGGTAGAGGCATGGGAAAGATCCCTAAACGCCTTTCATTTAGCAATGATTCCCAGATGACCTTTATTTAATTAGAGTAAAGTGAAAGCTTAGGCATAGAGGTATCGGAGAAAACTAACGGTATTTAAGATTCCCTATCATCATCCTTATTCCTGTCATAAGTAAATCTCACTAAACTGGTGTGCAGTCTCTACTGAGATATCTACAACTTGCTCAGATATGTAATGTCTCTTTTAAGCCACATGAGTATTTATAAATAATTGCTGTATGCACAACGGCAAAATTCACAGTGGATGAGCTTGATATCTACTTTGCACATTTCTTTAATATATGAAACTGATGATGCAAGTAGAACAAATCTCTAGTTAGAAATGGTTTAAGATAAATCTTTTGCATGTTTGTCTAAACCAATCATGCTTTTTTAAACATTGGAATGACTTCGGAAAATAATGGTCTGTATTATAGAATATGTTTTGAAGATATAATTGTATAGGCTTCACTAAACCATTCATATCAAATGAAATAAACAAGCTCAAAGCCAATCTATTTCCAGAAGAAATATACTTGGAAAACGTACTGTTGACAGTCTGTACCATAGACCCAGCTGCATGCTGTGGTCATATGTACAGTACTAAAGAGTGTTAAAAATGACAAATGTTAGTACATATGCATCTAAGACATGGTGAACGTCTCAAAAAAGGTCTTCAATATTTCCCTGTGGAATGGATGCCATATTTTAAGACATACTGTCGTGTTTTAAAGGGACATTGGAAGCATTGTTTTTTGTTGCATATGAATAGGATATTTAATAATGCACCACTGATTTTTTTCTTTTTTATATAATGTTCTCAAACTGGAAAAAAACTGAAATATTTTACTGATCTGGGGGCCAAGGAGCAGTAATATGAAATCTACTTAGGTATTCTTTGTACAATTATTTTTAGTTTCAATGAAGTTTGAACAGGTTTTAATATTTTTCATGCAAACACAACATTGGTAGTGTTTAATGCATGCTCTTTTAAACACTGACAAAAATAATTTTGTTCCATTTTACGTTAATATAAAAAACATTTCTGTCACGTTCTGAGGAATTTATTAATCAAAAAATTTCATGACTATGCTAAAAAGAAAATGATACGTTATGTCAAAAATAAAAGGTCCTGCTGTATAGTTTATTTAGGGACTTGCTTGTTACAAAGCATGGCAGCTTTTAATGAGTTTTGACAGGTTATATATTTTTCCATTAACATTAATAATTCACTGTATTTTTATAAATAAAGTCAGCACAAAGACAGATCAGAGGCGGAATAAGCCATGACTTTCAGTTGGAAACTTTAGCCAGGTCGTCTTAGCGGACACAATTCTTGGAGTGGCTGAAGATTTATAAGCTAGCTCTATTACCTTTTTGTTTATTTTTTTTTATAGATTATGGCCCTCAGTCAAATGTGATTTGGCCAATTGAATATGGCTCTATATAAGCACAGAGTGTATTTTTTGTTACAGAAGTTTTTAGTTAGTGAAGACCTTGCTTTTGGATAGAAGTTCATTAACTAAAATCTTCTGTAAAAAAATATGCTATGTGCATATATAGAGCCCTATTCAATTGGCCAAATCACATTTGAATGAGGCCCTATGTATGTAAGCAATTTCTTATAATACTCAAACTTAGTTGCTGATCTGTATATAATTTAAATAGTTTCAAAATCAGTGGTTAATATACCGATTTGGAAACTTTATGAATTTGGCACAATTACACTATGTGAGTAAAATGTTACTGATATTTAATGTAATTCGTTGAAAAATAAGAGGAATGTTTAACCTGAATTATTTACCGGTAATTTGCTGTTCCTTCATTAATATGGATTTTTAATCAAGATCAGTTTCAAGAGAGGACAGTAATGCATAAACCATAAAAAGACACATTTATTTTTAACACTTTTCTACATATACTTATGTTGTATTTTCCCATATATATATATATATATCTTCAATGCATTTTTTTAGTGTAGCATTTATCCCACCTTTAACCCTTGTGTTGGATATATTCAAGAATGTAATGTTCATTGAGTATAGTCTATGAGAACATGTATAGGAAAACTTTTTATTTGTATTACATTCCACTTAAACAATGGCAGTATGAAAGTTGATTTTATTGTTTTCATCACAAGTAAAACACAAAACTGTCGTACCTTACAGGGCTATCCGATATATCCGGGTCATGGGCTGTTACTGTCCCAATACTCGTGCCTACTTTTGCTGCTTCAGATTCCACCATTGTATACAGACGTGAGGAAAACACAGGAGGTTCATCTACATCTTCCACAATGATTTTCACTGTTGTGGTATCCATGAAGGGGCCTACACCAAGAAACCGAGTGTCCACATGTTTATTTGCTGCTTCTATTCTCAGAGTATAACTAGTCTTTGATTCATAATCCAGTTCCTGTAAAAAAAAAAAGAAAAAAAAGCAAGACATTTACCAATCCAATTACCAATTAAAAACTTTTGGAAGCGACTTTTCATTAAGAAATGTCAATTAGATATGACTTGGTTTGCTATCAGTATTTTGGCTGCCTGCCTTAATCACAGATATGAGTTGTTTTACTTTGTCCTTTATGTTTTGATTGTTCTTCCTTATTCAATTACAAAGCTTTTCAAATCATTAATCCCCATTTGCTTAAGTAATTGACAGCTATTTTGTAACAATTTGTGAATGTAAATTATAATATTACAGTCAGCCAAAACTATTTTAAGAACGCTCATTAAACCTTATACAATTAAAGGATATTACTCTTGTTTTGATTTACTGCTTGTAAGCAACTAATACTAATTAGTTACTTTCACATCTTTTTTGTATAGTGATGACAATATATTGAATCTGAAATATATATATATCACTTAGGTAACACTTGGATTTTTCACACAAGTAAGTCACATACCTGAATATGCTTGTCAAAATTGTACAATATATTTCTTAAAAATAGCTGCAGCCACATAACTCAATGAAGAGTTACTGACATATGAGCTTGTAAAACCAAGAGGAAATAAATTGTACATGAAGATGCAATAAACATCACTAAAGAGTACTTCTCTATAACTTTCCATCCAGATTTTATCTTTCCTCTATGAATGACAGCAAAGGATAGTTGTAAAAGAGCTGTGAACAATACTTTTCTTTTTTTAACTTAATTAAGTTGTATTAAAATAGAAGCCATGAGACATAATACATTTTACATTTTAACTTCCATGATAAAACAAATTAAAGTGTAAACAGAAAATATAATTAAGTAGTATGCATTTGCTGATGTTTAATGTTTTAACACATAGTAAATATACAAGCACACTCTTAATTATAATTATGGTGATACGTACTTCACCATTATGACCATGAAAAGTATTCATTGTGTTGTGTTTTGAGAAGGAAAAGTGCTTAATGAATACTATGTAGGATATCTAGGCTAATGTTTCGCATTCAACACTTGGTCAACCTGCCCCAGTGGTAAAGGATCTCAATGGATATAAATAAAATTGACAAAGATCAGAAAATAATTTTGGGCTGGACATTCTTATAGGAAATGATAATGTTTATAATATAGAGACTCAGAAATTAAGACTACAAAAAAATCCAGATGAATTAGCTTCAACCAATGTGATCATATTTCACCATTTTTTTATATGAGTAAGCTATTTAAACATCTGGTATGGAAACATTCCTTAATCAAGAGAGGCTCTTGGTAAAAAATAGTTTAAATAGAGTTTAAAGGCTAGTTATAAATGTCTTAAAAAATGTATGCTTCAATAAAAAAAAAAAAAAAAGTTTACAAATAAACAGAAATGTATACTTCAATAAAAAAAAAACAGAAGGTTCTCCTTCTAACATTTTCCTTTTTCTTTTCTTTTCATTTTTCACATCTGAGGCCAAAGGCCACGGTTACAGGTCATGCTGCTGCAAGCCGACACACACAATGCCACTGGTAGTGTGAAGAGGGCCGTTTCAGAACACAAGAAACGGTTACTCTAAGGGATTCTTAGAAGTAAGTGAAGTACATAATAAAATTAAAGGACCGCTGAGCTGTAATATGTATAGTGTACCATTTACAGAACTTAACTTAATGACAAACATTTAACACATTTTTTTACAGATTTTTTTAATCTATTTTCAGTTTTGCTGGATACTTTCTCTTTGTAAAACAATTAGAAACCTGAGAGGTTTGGAAGGAACAATGTAGGCAGATACCCCCAGCATACTTTTTATTTCCTTATCTTTCCTTCAGCATCTGTTGCAGTTCCCAGGCAGGAAGGTTTATCTAAGCAGGGTTCTTAAAGACTCAGCACACCTATTAGCAAGACGTGTGTGCAATCACTTTGACTTCCAACTGAACTATTTAATAGAGTTTGCCCAGTACCTCAGTTACTCTTGCTTGGCAACCTAGTATTGTGTATGAGTTCCTGTGTGCTGCAGTGTTTGGTTTCAGCTTATGTCTGCAGCTGTTTTTTGCTCACTTCTAATGTGTTCCTGTTTACAAGGCTCCCTATTCCTAATCTCTGAGCTCACTGGTTGCCTGTTCTAGTCTGCTGATCCTGTCTGTATCAGTGAAATCTTTCTGTGTATTAATCCAGTGCCTGCTTGCTACAATCTATTATTCCTATCAGGTTCAATCCATTTCCTGCGTGTTGTTTTGCCAGTTTGTGGGCTCAGTAATAGAGATCCTATGCAGGGAATCTCAATGTATGCTTGGACCGGCAATAGACTACTTCGAGAACTTTGACTGGAACAGTGCAAACACTTGTAGACTGTATTTCGGTAACTCTCCATCTGGCATGGGTTCCTACTATAGCTATTCCAGCTACCAAGCCTGCTACCAGCATTATGACCGAAAATAAACTAGCTACACATCTACAATACTGAGGAGAACCTGGGGAATGTAGAGGATTTCTCAACCAATTTTCCCTGATGTCAGATCCAAAAATTGTATATGTTTTTTCTCTATTAATTGACCAGGGCCTGGCCTGGGCTTCGCCAAGGGAGAAGCAAGGGTCTTTTACCAGTGACCTTCATTCCTTCCTTCAAGGCGATTCCATGCAACCATGCAATGGGAGAATATGCAAACTTCTTCGCACCTAGACCAGAAGGTGGTCCTGGAAACATCTGATCCTTCCTGCTTTCTTAGAATTAGGTTTTTGGTCTGCCTCAGCTGAAGGCTTTATTAAATCAGGAGAAGGAGGAAATTATATTGATGATATCTATGCCCACAGCTTAGGTATACATGTCAAAAGACTTTCTGATGAGTTTTGCATTACCATCCTGGATAGTTAACCCCTGAGTTCTGGGTTTGTATCCTATGTATCAGAACATATAACAATACCATTGCTGGAACCCACACAGAAAAAACGATCTTCTTCATTGTCAAAGCCCCTCTAACTCCTTTCACTTTGGGGTGTACATGGCTGACTAGACACAGCCCTACGATCAATTGTCAGGAAGTCAAAATCAGTAACTGGAGTTCTAAGCATCATCAAATTGTATATTTTCATTGGTCCTTGGTAAAGGTTTAATGTACCCCTTGTATGTTACAGAAAGCGAAGCAACAGAGGAATATAACCAAGACAATTTGAAAGCAGAGTTCATCCAAAATTCTACTTCCCCTGGAGGAGCAGGTTTCTTTTTTGTGCAGAAAAAAATATGGTGGCTTCCACTCTGTATTGATTATGGAAGCCTAAATAGTATTTCAGTTAAAAATCATTATCTCTGATATCCATCTTCATGCATCCACCCTATTTACTAAGCTTACATTTATAGGAGCAAATATAGGGTCGAGTCACATTATTAAGACCACTGCCTACTTTTTACATCAGCAGTGCATAGTCAATTAAATATATATGTGTTGGGAATTGACTTTGTGGGTATATCAATGAAAATGTAAGCATTCTGCAAATATATCAATCTTCGCTGTCATGGCTAAAACATGCAATTTATCTGAATTGAAAAGGGGTGCACCCTGTGCCATTTATGTTAGAGGTGAATGTCGGCACCGAGGGTGTGTGAGGGCCATCTGACATGCTACAGTTGAGGAATTCAACATCTAAATAAACCAGGGGGCTACCAAAAATGTGTCTAAAACAACAGTACAGCCAACCATGTTGCGTCTGGGGCGCTGAAGCAAACGGATGGTCACTGCACCCATGCTGACAAGGGTTCATTGTCAGAAACGGCTTCAATTTACATGACAGTACCGAAATTGGACCTCTTCTGATTGGCAAAGTGTTGCCTTCTCTGATGAGTCTGGTTTTCTACTTCATCAATTGGACAGACACTGGCATTTCAGGTAAGAAATCTAGATAATCAACACACTACAGGGACAAGCTGGTAGCTGCAGCGTTATGGTCTGAGGTATTTTTGGGGGCATTTTCTGGGTCCATTAATACCACTTGAAGACACCATCAACCGATTGAGTTATCTATCCATCATCGCAGATCAAGTACACCCATACATGTTGACTGTCTTCCCTGGACAGGATGGGATTTTCTAGCAAGACAATGCAACATGTCATAAGGTCAGAATTGTCCCGGAGTGGTTGTACTTTCCTGGCCTCCAAATTCCCCGAACTTTGAGCACCCCATCGAGCACCTCTGGGACCACTTCGATCTCTTTGTTCACAGTATGGATCCTTCACCACACACTTTTCAGCAGCTGTTGGATGCACTGCAGTCTGCATGGCTCCAGACACCCTTGCCAACCTTCTATTGACTGCAGTCCATGTTGCACACGGCGGTTATTCAGGATACTAGCTGGTGGTCACAATAATGTGACTGGACTGTGTAGTTAAATCCACATAAAAGAAGGGTGGGAATGGAAAATAGCTTTTAACACCTGTTTTGGACACTATGAGGACTACGTTATGCCTTTGGTCTTTGTAATACCCCTGCAGTCTTCCAGGTATTCATTAAGGTCATGTGCCAAGACCTCTAAGATCATGCTGTTATATACTGTACATTTATGATATACTTTTCTTTACTTCCTCTACCCTAGAAGACCATCAGCAGTAGAACTGTCCCTCAATCGTCTTGTGGCTAAAACTGATCAATGTTTTTTTCACCATAGTGATATTTAATTCTTAGATTATATAATCTCCTCCAAGGCCTTTTCCATGGACCCAACAAAGTGACACCCATCAATAAATTCTGTACCATAGAAACCTATCTGTGTATACATCCAGTACCTGATTAATAAAGTAATCTGTTCCTGCCAGCACCAAACCATTTCTTGCTTGTGGATTTGACAGTTACCAGTAATAGAGATCATAGCTCCCAGACGAACAAGTAAAGCCTACACATGAAAGTCCTCTTCAAATAATCGTTGATAAAAGTAGCTGATGACAGAGCAAAACGACATAGTATACCCCCTAGTTACAGACAGACTAGCAGCCTAAAATGGATCTACCCATGATAAATCAGAGTGAACGAAATATAAGATTTTCTCTGAAATGCTTTTATGTTTTATATACGTGCAGATGTTATTTGCAGAAAATTGGCATGTGTGTATATATTCACCCCTTTGTTATGAAGCCCATAAAAAGCTTGGGTGCAACCAATTACCTTCAGAGCTCACATAATTAGTGAAAAGATGTCCACCTGTGTGCAATCTAAGAGTCACATGATCTGTCATTGCATATACACACCTTTTTTGAAAGGCCCCAGAGGCTACAACACCACTAACCAAGCACTGCCGTGAAGACCAAGGAACTCTACAAACAAGTAAGGGATAATGTTGTTGAGAAGTACAAGTCAGGGTTAGGTTATAAAAAAATATCGAAATCTTTGATGATCCTCAGGAACACCATCAAATCTATCATAACCAAATGGAAAGAACATGGCACATCAGCAAACCTGCCAAGAGACGGCCGCCCACCAAAACTCATGGACCGGCAAGGAGGGCATTAATCAGAGAGGCAGCACAGAGACCTAATGTAACCTTGGAGGAGCTGCAGAGTTCCACAGCAGAGACTGGAGTATCTGTACATAGAACGACAATAAGCTGTACGCTCCATAGAGTTGGGCTTTATGGCAGAGTGGCCAGAAGAAAGCCGTTACTTTCAGCACAAAAAAAAATATGGGCAATTTGAATTTGTGAAAAGGCACGTGGGAGACTCCCACAACATATGGAGGAAGGTGCTCTGGTCTGATGAGACCAAAATTGAACTTTTCGGCCATGAAAGAAAACGCTATGTCTGGCGCAAACTTAACATATCACATCACCCAAAGAACACCATCCCCACAGTGAAACATGGTGGTGGCAGCATCATGCTGTGGAGATGTTTTTCAGTAGCCGGGACTGGGAAACTGGTCAGAGTTGAGGGAAAGATGGATGGTGCTAAATACAGGGATATTCTTGAGCAAAACCTGTACCACTCTGTGCGTGATTTGCGCCTAGGACAGAGGTTCACCTTCCAGCAGGACAATGACCCCAAACACACTGCTAAAGCAACACTTGAGTGGTTTAAGGGGAAACAGGTAAATGTGTTTGAATAGCCTAGTCAAAGTTCAGACCTCAATCCAATAGAAAATTGGTGGTCAGACTTAAAGATTGCTGTTTACAAGCGCAAACCATCCAACTTGAAGGAGCTGGAGCAGTTTTGCAAGGAGGAATGGGCAAAATCACACTGGTAAGATGTGGCAAGCTCATGGAGACTTATCCAAAGTGACTTGGATTGCCCCAAAAGGTGGCTCTACAAGGTATTGACTTTAGCGGGGTGAATAGTTATGCACAATTACTCTTTTCTGTTATTTTGTCCTATTTGTTGTTTACTTCACAATAAAAAATAAAAATAATCTTCAAAGTTGTGGGCATGTTCTGTAAATTAAATGATGCAAATCCTGAAACAATCCATGTTAATTCCAGGTTGTGAGGCAACAAAACACGAAAAATTTCAAGGGGGATGAATACTTTTGCACTGTATATCCCATCAACTATAAACGGTGCTAGCAGAGAATTATTTCAACTTACTCTGATAACCTTGAACAATACTCTATAAAAATGCCTCAATTCAGACACACCAAAGCAAGGAGAAGTGCAGATATTGCTATGTAGATTTCTGCATTGTGCTGCTGATGGCTTGTAGGTTATTATAGGGTAGAAAAAAAACATACCTGAACAGCAGTGTTTCTATTGGTAGGTACCAGATGCCTATATAGGCACCACTGTGGGTGTGGAAACCATATATGTTAAATAAAAGAAATCTGTATGTGTATAGAACAAATCAATGTAATGTTTGTTTCTGACATAAGCAGTATCCGTGGAAAGTAATGTCAAAGTTAAAGCTTCAGATTTATCTACATTTACTTTTAGGCCAGAGAATTGTCAAAAGTTGGATAGTGTATGCATGAGGAGAGGGATTGAAGTGAGTGGTTTGGTAAGAGTGCATAATATGTAATCAGCAAAGTGACAGCATTTAAGGTGTTGCAAGCATACTTGTTCCACGTGGATGCTATTGTCAGCCCTAATGGCATGTGCTAGAGGTTCAATCGCTAAGGTGAAAAGAAGGTGTGAGACAGAGCAATAAGTATGTATCATGTTCTGAAAATGTCCCTTATTCCGGAATTTTGATAGAATTTTGAATAAATTATGCCTTTCAAGGGAGTCAAAAGCTTTTTGTCAGGGCTAGGAAGCAGGCCTGCATTTTTAATTTATGATTAAATTGGGAAATATTGATAACTCTCCTAATATTGTCCCCAGCTTGCCTGTGGGTTATAAAACCTATCTGATACTTGTGCATAGGTTTCTGGAGAAGTAGAGCCATTCTATTGGCCATAATCTTTACCATAATCTTAGTAAGTTAAGCTTTTCAGGTAGCAAGAATGGGCTGACTTCTAATTTTTAGAACTACTTATTCATACCGTTACTGAAATAAACATGTCTATTGTTCTTCAAGGAAAATGTTAACATTACTTACAGGAAGAGTATAAAACATTACATCCCACACATTTTTGCTGCTGCAGATGGTATATATGAATGGTTTTGCAACTCACTTGGCACATTCAAATAATATTCACATTGTAATGAAAATGTCATACCTTCTGAATTGCGACAATGCCTTCTTGTGTTTCTTTATCAACAGAAATATTGAAAACCCCATGGCCATCACCATCCACAATCTTATATTCCATTTCTGCATTTGGTCCCACATCAGCATCAGCTGCTTTTATTCTGGCCACGGTAGCACCAACCGGCAACGATTCTGGAACATAATATTGATCAGACTCTGTGGATAAGAGCACAAAGAATATGTTATTTTATTAACACCAGTAACAAAAACGTATGCAAAGCTTAAGTTTTTTAACCACCAATACTTTATTTTTCTTAGTGTGTGTATCAGTGTGGGAGTGTGTGTGTGTGTTGGAGTGAATGTTTGTGTGTGTTTGAGTGTGTGTCAAAATTCACAGGTTAGAGCTGTCTCTGACAAGTCCTGTTCACATATCACATTCTTAAAAGAAAAAAACATGTAATGTAAATTTCAAAATGAGACACTAGCTTTAGGGGTTTGCATTAAAAATCTTAGCTGGTGCAGCAACTTAAAATTAATTGTGCTTATGGAAGTCTGGGAATAGGTAACAGCTGAACTGCTATGTAAATGAGAGAGATTTTTTTTAAATGAGAGGATGCCCGAAAGTCATGCATTGTATAACAGTGGAAGCAGAAAAATACATTAGACTCCAGATTTTTACATTCGGAAATATCTAGTAAGTTCTATCAATATATATATATATATATATATATATATATATATATATATATATATATATATATATATATATACTGGCTATATATAAAACTGGCTAGAGGTGTCTATAGCAAGCTAAAAACTCAGCTGAAACAATTACATCCTGCATACTTCTACACCAGTTAATATAGAAAAAATTACCCAAAGTAAATGAAGGATAAATATTTTGGTCGCAGTGCCCACATGAGTGCCAAACTTGAGGAACATTTGCCACCTGTCCTTAAGTTTAAAACTAGGGTGGTAGTATAAGCACATCAAATTGTAATATAGGTTGAAGACTGTGCAAATTTGCCTTGCTTTTGTATGACTTGTAATTAGAAAAAAAAGAAAAAATGTGGTGAGTACTAGTTATTAGATAGGGTGCTACCTGGGATCAGCACTAAGATACATAAGCACAGAGAAAAAGAAAGAGGATCCCTTTGTGGTGGTGCACACCTAAGAACCTGGTTAAGTCAATAATAGCCAATAAAACTTAGCTTTTAATAATAATATTAAAATCAACAAAATCTTAAAACTGTAACACATGACGCTTGGGCTACCAATTGTGATGACTATTATGCCTCTGCTGGCTAAATAAACTTAGTATACACAGTAATCAAGGTGGTATTAAAATGAATGGGGAGGATTGAACAAAGTGCTCCAAGTAGTGTTGTACACAAAAGTGACTTAGGATCAAAATAAATCCTGCTGTGTAAATAGACAAAAAAAGCAAAAAGAAATGTGACAAATATAAAGTAGAGTGCTATCTTCCAAATTCTCCTACAAGAATGATAAGGTGCTTATTGTGCTAAGATTGCACTATTAATAAAGAAAAATATAAATATTAAAAAAAAATTAAGATCCATTCAACTGTAATAAAGTGCTTTATGTGCTTGATATTGCATTATAAATAAGGTAATCCATACACTGAGTGATTATCAGTCTTATTAAATTGCAATTCGGCCAATTGAAAAGGGATCTATATAGGCAGAGGGCATATTTTTTTTACAAAAGTTTTTAGTTAGTGAAGACCTCGCTTTTGGATAGAAGTACACTAACTAAAAACTTCTGTAAAAACAATATGCTCTGTGCTTATATAGAGCCCTTTTTAATTGGCTGATTTGCATTTTAATAAGGACGTAAAAATGTATCAATGGTTATTTTTCAGCTTTATTAATTTCAATACTCCCTATTCTATGTGGTGGTGTCAGAATCACAATTTAATAAGGCTGTAAGTATAAAAGCCATGTATTGAGGTTATGCCATCGGATAGTATCACTAATATCACAAAATACTTCTCCACTAGCGAATTTCCTCTCTAATGCATATTGCACTTTGGGGCTATCTAATTGTGGATGCAGGTATTATTGTGAAACTATCTTTCTGGCTGATAGCGTCCCATGTGCTGCCTAGACGCGCTAAGATTACGTCATCGGCCAGCGACTAAGGGAACGTAGGTAGCGTTGCATCAACCCGACGCATGTTTCCTACGCTTACCCCAATTCTCTCTCTCTCTATGGGTCGCAACTTTTTGTTCAGATCTCGACACCAGCAGACACTTCAGATGACTGCATAATTTCTGAAGAGACAGGCACCATCAGACTCCTTTTCTTAGGATCTCAGAATCACACACCATGTACCTTTGATTAGTACAAGCAGACTCTGACACCACCTTTGTTTAGGGTGTCCGAAATCAGACTGGCTTCTTTATTGTTACAGAGATATATAAAAAAACACAGACAAATCTTACTCCCCCCACATGCCTAACCCCTCCTATTGTGGGCAATAGCTTGTTACACTCTCACCACCTGGGAGATGTCTATCCCATGATACAGTTGCCAGATCTCAACTTACAGGGTTATAAAACTAAACTTTCCCCTTCCAGACTAAAGCCAGAAGATGTGTACGTGGCTGCCTCTCAAAGCCATATAAATTATTTAGAATTCTATAACGCTTTGTATATCCCAGATATGACTGCATTAACTAATCTAAGCATAGACTACTATCCTAAT
Source organism: Discoglossus pictus (assembly GCA_027410445.1). Classification (NCBI taxonomy): domain Eukaryota; kingdom Metazoa; phylum Chordata; class Amphibia; order Anura; family Alytidae; genus Discoglossus; species Discoglossus pictus. The sequence continues at coordinate 140,123,812 of CM050166.1, read as the reverse complement.
ACAGATACAGTATTTTAATGTTAATCAATGACAGTACTATATGCACTTATTACATCTATCATATAACTACATGTATGCATTACACCCATGATATAACTGTTAAGCAAGTTATTAGTACCTTCAAACCACACATATAATAACTGATGAACCCCAAACAGTCCAGTTGGCCCTTCTGTTCATAACATAATGGTGTTTTGTATGTTATCAATAGCTATGAATGATATAGCACTTAAATCTCCATTATGCTGGTAATTAACATGTTTCACCACTGGTGTATCATATTCTCTCTTTATACTGTATACATGTTTCAACACTCTTCTACTTGACTAGATGGCCTGGATATTATATTTCCACAACTTTTTCATCCAGTCACCTTCTGTAGAAACAGCCTTAGAGAGGCATTTTGACAAACAGACACATTATCTGCTAGCATTATTAGTACTGACTAATAATTGTGCAACTTGTTCAAATATCAGAGATAAATATGGGTTAATGTGTGGATAATGGTTTAAAAATATATATACACTCATGAATAGATGTACTACAGAGATCTCTTTTTCTCTTTAAATCTTGTGGAAAATAACTGGAGAGAAGCCACTGAAAGAAAGAAGCACTAGGTTGAGCTTGTATACAGGGATTGTTCTTTAAGGACCACTGACATGTCATATTGTGATCTTTTGAGAATGTGACTGGGAAGGATAGTGTGATAATGAACTAACTCATTTTCAAAATATAGCCTACATTGAGAATATAGGGTATACCTGCAGGAGAGACCATCATTCTCATTGTGTTGAGCTTCCCCTCTGCCATGACAAACATTGATTAATGCTAGGCTCCTAGGACCCGAAGCAGCAGTAAATTCTAAGCTTATGCTACTTAGTGTCCGATACTGTATGTGAATATCTATGTTTCTTTGTAAGAGCATATTATAACTGTAATTTATTTCCAATATATTGTATACTGCAAACTTTCAAGGCTATGGATGATAAAGGGACTATTTGGCAACAACACATCACATTTTTTGTAAAGAAAGCCATTGGATAGACTGGTCTATGCAACCTCCCATCTGGATGTCCATGATTCCAGTTGCTAAAATATAGTGTTCTCATGTGACCAACACTTTCTTTTTTTAACTTATTTAATTCTACTTTCTTTTGTACAAAATATTGAAAGTTCTGTTTATCTAGATGCCATATCAGTTTTAATGCTTTGAAGAAACATGCATTAATACTGGGATGGTAGGAAAAAATTATTCCAAGCCAATATATACCGTACTATGGCAACAACGTGAAGTTGGACATGATAGCATAAAAACAACATTAACATAAAAGAGTGAAAGCGAATCGACACATTCAGAGATTGTTTACAACATAAAAGAGATTTCCTGGTAGCTATAAATACAAAGATCCATCAAAAAAAATCTTCATTCTAAGGACAGCAAAAAATTGCAATAATTCTTCTAAATTGTAGAAAAAAACAGATCTTACAGTAAATTATAGTATTTTTCATAGTCAAGATTGCAAAAATGTCTGTCAATCAATAAAAGATACACATTACTATACCTCAGCCTATCTCATAAAAAGAATGAACAATATTTTGTACTGTAATTGTGCTCTTTATTCTGCTCAAATAATTTACAATACATAGTAGCAGGAAAGATTGTAAACAACTGGTAATGGAAGTGATCTCTGGGTTCTTATCAGAAACGTTTGGTTCTCAATGTATTAATTAAAGCTCTTATGGACAACTAAAAATGATAGCAGCATCATTTTAAAGAAATCTATGAAGTATAGGAACTGTTAAGTGAAATACTTCTGACTACTGACATTTCCAATATATCTAACCAATGTACATTGGTTGCTTATATTGATCCACATACACATTTGTCCAAATTTTTATATTTTGGCCTATTAAGGACTACATCTAAACCATCCAGTGGTTTGCTAAGCTGTGGATTTTAAAAGCATTTAATTTAGTTTTTTTTCTTCTTGAAACCCTTTATTTATCTGTCTTGTATTTCAGATTAGTTAGTTAGATAGGTCAGTTCAATCATATCTGGAAATAATATGTTTGCATAAAAAGGATTCAGAGGGTAAAATTACATTGTGTAGTGCTAGTTATGGTCCTGCAGCCTTATTAAATTGTGATTCGGACAATGGAATAGGGTTCTATATAAGCACACAGCATAATTTTTTACAGAAGTTTTTAGCTACTGATCTATCCAAAAGAAAGGTCTTCACTAACTAAAAACTTCTGTAAAATAAATATGCTCTGTGCTTATATAGAGCCCTATTCAACTGTCCGAATCGCAATTTAATAAGGCTTTTGATTAGGATTCTGATTAGGGTTTATCGTAGAGGATGTATAGAGAATTGTGTTTAATTATAGTACTCTATGTAGATATATATACATCTAAAGCAACATATTTAGGGGGTAACATGATCTATAACAGGCCAGTCCAAACACAATCCTCAAGTACCAGTAAATCTTTAGAGTTTCATGCTATTTTTATTAAAGATTAATCAGTGGTCTGAACTGAGCTCTTGTGGATTAAAGGGATATGGAAGGTTTCTAGATTGTAATATATATATATATATATATATATATATATATATATATATATATATATATACGAGTGTATCTATTTACTTTTATAGAATTGTTTAAGTGCTTATAAGATCTTTTATTACTGCCTAGAATCCAACCAAATATTACTTGCTAGGGTCTGTCCTCTGCAGCTCATGAATACACATACTCTGCTGTACTTGATGTGCTGCCTCATACTAACCAATCAGTGACCATCTCTCAGCAACATTCTGCAACATACTGTTAAGACATGGTCTCTGATAGGTTAGAACACTACACTGGACATCAATTTATACATAGTATGTCTGCGTATGCTGCAGTGAGCAGACCCATACAGGGAGTATTAGTTTTATTTTAGGCTGTAAGAACAGAGCTTATAAGCTCTTCTTAATAAAACAATGTACATAAAAGAAATATATACATAGGTATATTATATATCTAGTAAAATCCAGAAACCTCTCATATCCCTTTAACAAGTCTGGCTTATAAAATGATCTCCAAATTAGACAAAACTATGACCACAATAAACCATCTAATTGCAACATGTTCCTTTATTATGTGGGATGGGAAATAGCTAAATATCTTTTTAAGTTTTACTCTATTACAGCCTTGCTTTCAAATATGAACTGTAAAGGTCTCATGATTACATGCAATGGCCTTTGTGTTATACAAATGACCTACCTTGATGTACCAATCAAAGGTCCTCATTCAATTGCAATTTGGCCAATTGAATAGGGCTCTAAATAAGCACATACCATATTTTTTTAAAGAAGTTTTTAGTTAGTAATCATCTATCCAAAAGCAAGGTTTTTACAAACTAAACACTTCTTTAAACAAAATATGCTATGTGCTTATTTGTGCCCAATCGCAATTGAATGATGGCCTAAGTAATTTGTCTACAAAAAGTAATCTTGGAGTTTACATGCTCTTTACACACATTTTACTGCATTTCAATTCAGAAGATGTCAAGTTGCACAGTGCTACCCCTAATAAAGAAGAGGCAAAACTTCTTAGCAGGCAGCAAGTATTCTCTAAAGTACCAAAACTGCAACTATTGTTACTTTCCTTACAGAATATTTTACATTATTATTCCAATAGAGTATCCAGACTGCACTGCACTTTCATTATGACCTTTTAACTACAGCCAAATCCATTATCACTGACTCCATTCTAACAAATGTTTTCACCACAGATGATTTCTACAAGGTAAGATATTATAAAAGTCTGTGTTAAATTTAAAGCTATATACATTTTATATACATAGGAAGCCACATTCTACTCTAAATATTCATTATTTTAAATCAGCCAATATGTATTATGTCACAGAAATATGTACAGCTGTATACAGTTAGGTCCGTATTTCCAATTGTGTTAACTAATATTTTATTTTTAACTAAATGGTACAGCAGCAGCATTCACAAACATTTAAATATATTTTAAACAGGGCTGAGATCAAGGATGCAGTTGTGGATGTAGCTGGCTAACTGATCTATATGCTTGAAGAATCAAAGATCAAGTTGAAGTTACTACACATGCTGCAGGTGCAGCAGGTGCAAAAGCACAGAAGACCCACTACAGAGAAAGGGCAGTTCATTGCACTAACTGTGGATAGCCTAGTTTAGTTTGGGCGGGGAAGATTAATTAATTGGAAGGCAGACTGTTCTGGAGAGGGAAAGACAGACACAAAGCAGTGTGGACCAGAGGAGCAACTTGCAGCAAAATGAAAAGCTGGACTTCTCAAGGATACAGGCCAGTGTTTATGAACTATCTATTGGACTGTTTATGTTTTGTTCTCCATCCAGGTTATGCTGGATGAAAGCTCTGTTAGTAAAGGGATCAATTTAACAGTAAATTGAATGCTTTAATGAGAGCTAGGCCTGTAAATTTATTTGTATTGTTTTGATGTACATATTATCACACTGGCAAAAATATTTTATATAAAACTTTGGAAAAGCTTTAAAGCCTCTTGAAATTGTGTTTGTTCATCAAAAGTTAAAGAAACAAAGGGAACAAACCCAGCAGAGACTGACATCTTGTCAATTTCAGCTTGTCACAATATATATATATATATATATATATATATATATATATATATATATAAATATATGTGTATATATATATATATATATATATATATATATATATATACAGTGTCTTGCAAAAGTATTCACCCCCCTTGACTTTTTTCCTATTTTGCTACATTACAGCCTTAAGTTCAAGTTTTGTTAATCTGAATTTTATGTATCAGAACACAATACTCTAAGTTGGTGAAGTCAAATGAGAAAAACATATACATTAAATAATTTTTCAGAAATAAAAAACAGAAAATTGGCATGTGCGTATGTATTCACCCCCTTTCTTATGAAGCCCATAAAAAGCTCTGGTGCAACCAGTTACCTTCAGAAGTCACATAATTAGTGAAATGATGTCCACCAGTGTGCAATCTAAGTGTCACACAATCTGTCATTACATATACACACCTTTTTGACTCCAAACACACTGCTAAAGCAACACTTGCGTGGTTTAAGGGGAAACATGTAAATGTGTTGGAATGGCCTAGTCAAAGCCTAGACCTCAATCCAATAGAAAATCTGTGGTCAGACTTAAAGATTGCTGTTCACAAGCGCAAACCATCAAACTTGGAATGGCCTAGTCAAAGTTCAGACCTCAATCCAATAGAAAATTGGTGGTCAGACTTAAAGATTGCTGTTCACAAGCGCAAGCCATCCAACTTGAAGGAGCTGGAGCAGTTTTGCACGGAGGAAAAAATCCCACTGGTAAGATGTGGCAAGCTCATGGAGACTTATCCAAAGCGACTTGGATTTCCGCAAAAGGTGGCCCTACAAAGTATTGACTTTAGGCAGTTGAATAGTAATCACAATTACCTTTTTCTGTTATTTTGTCCTATTTGTTGTTTACTTCACAATAAAAAATAAAAAGAATCATGTGGTCATGTTCTGTAAATTAAATTATGCAAATCCTGAAACAATCCATGTTAATTCCAGGTTGTGAGGCAACAAAACATGAACAATGCCAAGGGGGTGAATACATTTGTAAGGCACTGTATATATGTGGAAAGATGGTCATTAACAGAGCGAAGAGGGTGGTTGGGGGAGTATTTTGAGACGAGAACAGAAACTTCTATATACGTTGTTATGAACAGAAGGGCCCACTGGACTGTTTGGGGTTCATCAGTTATTATATGTGTGGTTAGAAGGTACTAACATCTTGCTTAACTTGTATACATGTAGTTATATCATGGATGTAATACGTGCATATAGTACTGCCATTGATTAACATTAAAATACTGTATCTGTATTAGAAGAAGGATAGTAGGCAGCCATATCTGGGAAATACAAATGGTTAAAGATTCAAAAGAATTTATATGGACCTGCGATCGGCCATGTGTGAAGGCTCTGGCTTTAGTCATGAAGGGGGAGCTAGTTTTATGGGAGATAAAATGAGTAATGAGAACAAGAAAGCCAGACTCCTCTATACATCTGGAAATCATGTGGCTGAGGGGGGATAGCAAGCTATTTGCCTGGGAGGATCGGCTAGAACTGGGGAGGAAGTCTTTGGTGATTTGTGTCCTCTGAAAATTTGTTTTGAACAATAAAGAAGTGCCAGTCATGATGCATGGTGTGTGATTCTTAGATCCTAAGAAAAGTGGTCTGATGGTGCCTGTCTCTTCCGAAATGATACTGTCATCTCAACTGTCTGCTGGAGTTGAGATCTGCGACCCACAGAGAGAGAGAGACTTGGGGTGAGATTAATCCCCAAAATCTGGTGGGTGTAACATATGTACATAGTACCCTAGTACATAAAAGTTTTGAAGGGGCCCATAAATTATGCTGTATCTGGGTCCTTAAATAAGTTATGTCACTAATGTTAAGCCTAAATAATAATGTATTGCAACTCCCATATACAACAAAAAAAGAAAAAAATACAAAACACTTTAAGAATATTTTTATTAGAAAATGTATTTTCTTGAATCTGTTGAAATAATATTTTTTTTGCTATTTAGTTAATGAATAATGGATGACAAAATATTAAAGTGTTGTTAGTTATTATTTACACTGCTTACTAATATTTGCTTATACTTACTTAATACCAAACTGAAAACGATAAGAAGAGTTTCATGTTTTCCATAACTGTAAGTTTTGGAGAAAACATACTTTGAATACATGCTGCATCTCTACATTGATCTGGCACATTATTCTTTCCAGTTTAATCTATCACAATGATGAGCACAATCAAAAATTCTAAATTCAAATAAACTCGTTTTTATTATATATTAGACTATTCCACGCTTAATTTTACCTTTTAGAAATAGTATAATATAAAAGAGTGCAAATGTTTATTTGAAAACTTGAAGAACATAAAAAGTAATAAAATTAGATTTAAAAATCTATTTTATTTGAAGAATTAAAAGGTCTTACTGCGTGGGAATCTTGGTGGGTTGTCATTGACATCTGTAAGTGTTACTGTCACAGACGTTGTGCCTGATAATCCTCCCATTAGTCCGACCATATCTTTTGCTTGGATTACAAGCAGATACTGATCTTTGGCCTCTCTATCCATGTTAGGTAAGGCTGTTCGAATAATGCCTATGGAAAAAGAAAAAGGTATAATGTTGTAAATACAATAAAAATTTGTGTTTACATTTACAAAAACAAGACAGAATTAGTACCATAAAATGTTTTGGATACAACATAAGAGCCGCTTATATCAAGATCAGAATTGACATTTTGTTATTGTTTTTTTTATGTATCAGCTTTACTTGATTATGTTTATAATATGTACTCTGCATCATTAGGCAGAGGGTAGAAAATAATATTTACATTATTTCAATTGTAATTAGTTTGTATATTTTTTTGTAGCTATTAACAACAGCCTTATTAAATTCTGATTCAGCCAATTGAAAATGGCTCTATATAAGCACAGAGCATATTTTGTTACAGAAGTTTCTAGTTAGTGAAAATTGGCTGATTCGCAATTGAATAAGGCTGTAAAAATATACCAATGGTTATTTTTCAGCTTTATTAATTTCTATACTCCCTATTCTATGTGGTGGTATGTAGCAAAGTGAGTAAAAATCCTTCTAGGTTCTAAGTTTGTTTCTCCTATATCCATATATTTTTTACATTAATATTTGTATTTAGTTTAAATAATTATTTTAAAACCATTGTAACATCCCTATTTGTCTCATAGTACCCCATTAACGTTTATTTATATTTATATGTTTATGTATATGTTCAGTTTTATCTTGTGACCAAAATTATGTTTTAACCTGTTTGTACCATTCCACAGTTCATGCACTTTACCACTCAATTATGTGTCTACTTACTTTGCAATGGTGAAAAATAACAATATTAGTAACACTGAGTTAACATTGGAAATATAATACTTTTACTATTAAGCATTTTTATAACAATATTTATCTTTCATCACCCTTTACAGTTTATTATATTTTCTGTTTTATATTGTGACCGAAGTAAAAATGACTTTTTGAAAAGTAGGTAATTGTAAGACTTGTCCCACATACTCTACTGCAGTCACGTAACTACTGGTTAAGCATCTATGTGTTAAAATAGGTGAAAATTTGGGTGATAAAAAATCTAATATTCAAGCTATAGCAGTTCGTTCAACAGCCTGCACACCTGACTAATTAGTACCACCAGTTGTTGCAGCTCATTACATATTCTAAAAATGCCAGGGTGGGTTCAAAGACTAACAAGTAAATTAATTAAGAAACAATTTTAAAAATACAAGCGATTTTTACATATATTTTCAACCCACTCAATCTTTGAAGAATAAAGGGTTAGCTGCCTTATGAAGCTATCATGGATTCTGTTTCCATTGAATAATGTTGGCTGGAGCTTCCTATATATGCACATTACACATTTAACAGTTCTCACTGGTGCGGTGAAACTACTCTAATTATTTTTACACTATGCATATTTCTTAGCCATAAAGCTATTCACACTTAAACAGACTCCATTGGATAATATAGGAAATGAAGATATTTTATCTAATTAGTACACACGGTTTCACATTAGTGAATATAAACCTTAATATATTTACCTGTATAGTGCCATCCATGCACACACACAGCAGAGCGAAAAAATAACAAGGAGAATATTTCATAGATTCAGAGCAGAGGTAGCAATACTCTGCTCTGACCCTACCCTTATTTATTAATAGGACATATGAATGGGTGCAGCTGCCTGTTGCTAATCATCATTTCTATGAAAAACAAAATATGATCAGCAGCTAAAAAGTGAATTATAGTAGCATATATATATACAACCTAAAGTATATAAAAAACATATAAAAAGTAATAATATTAATAGTAAAATATTTCTAGCAACGGGCCCCCAATCACCTTATAATTGTATAAAAAATTGTCTTTAGAAATAAAAAGTGACAATGTATGGGGTTCAGGATCTATCTCACATATTATTATACAATGAGTTAGAAAGCTTCCTACAATGAAGACCATTAATACCAAATGAAACAGAATGTTCTAGAAGTGTGGCACTTTTAGATTTCAGGCTGAGTATTCTAAAAGCTTTTAGAGAACAGCACTGGGCAACTGTTCAAGGAGATCATTCTGGTGTGAATGTCAAATCAACTTTTGCAAAAGAGCAAAGTATTATCACTCTTGCATTATGGAGCCATGTTAGTCAATGTTATGTGAAGAGTGACTGAATTCAGAAAGTAATTGCATATCTTACTGGCACGGTTTTAAAACAGCAAATATTAAATATAGTAAAAAAATATATATTTTTGCATGAAGAGTGCCTGAGCTCCATGTTTTTTTTTTTTTTTTTTTAAATTGGTAAGTATATTAAGTTTTATATTATTATTATTAGTAGTAATTTTCATCTATTTGTAGAACGTCGGCAGATTCAGAAGAGTTAGAAGTACAATAATCATATGGATAACATCAGACATATTCCATTCGTCATTTGGTCTTTGCTGTATTTCCTATAATTGTATTGCCGTCATCCCCTTTGCAATTCATTTACATTCATAACAAAATATTTTTAATTTTATGGACCCTTTAAAGAACATAAAAGTGTCAAAATGATTTATTGGAATATTTTGTTTTTAAGGTGTCATGTAAGTAAGCTGTAAAATGTAAATTAAAAGATTGTTAAACAACCAAAAATCTAAAAAGAAAATATATATTATTAAAGCCATGAATCAGAAGACAAAATTCTAAGACATGCTTCTTAATTTTAAGAAGTGCCACATTTGGAATAGGTACCCCTTTTCTTAATTATATGTGGATTTTCTGAAAAACATGATCCAAAATAGTAGATAACATACAAGCTTGAATCTAATTAAAACTTGACATACAGGAGTGAATGTTTGGAGAGCACTCACAAAGAAAATAATCCCTCATAAATGTATGTTTTCATACCGGTAGCTTTGCATTGGTCTCACTAAAGTGCTCAATCATTGACTGCCTAAATAGCACTGTGAAAATTGTTTAATTTCCCTTCACATTGGACCCCCAAAAAATGTGGTTTCTTTGAAGACTAACTTGGAGTCTAGTAATGTCTATGTGCATTCTTTACTGGATAAATTATGTTGCTTATGTGTCTCTGCTACATATCCATTATATATCCATACACACTGACACAATGCATTTTTTATCTAGATTTTCAAATTATAATATTTTTAATAATTTGTGATAGTGTCAGTGTATTTATTTTTCTTACACAATGTATGCCTGTTTTTAATGTTGCCATGGATCATGGATGAATTAACATGCTAATTTGGAATGGATTTGGACATAACAGTAATCAAACGAATGAAGTCATGTCTGTGAGTAAGAAGTACCTACTCTACTCACTGTCGCATCATTCACAGCGTAAATGAAAGACTGAGTAGAAGACATTTCATCCACATCTTTGTATAATTGTGGCTTGTTGCTGGAACTATGATCACATTTAAAGGCTTATGATATCAGGACATTGGAATGCTTTTACACTGCTTAGTGATCTTGTTAGCGCTGGAAGATAACTATAAAATAGTTTTTACACTGTATTTGGATGTGTTTTCATCATCTGAGGTAAAATAAAAAAATTAAGGAATCTTTGGATTACATAAGACAAATTCTTTCTGAGTATATTGATAACCCAACAGAATAGAGCTACTTCATGTTTTTTTCTGAAGCCTAATAAATTACTTACATTACATTTCAAAACATTTTAAAATATATGTTATGTTAAATGCAAGCCCTTTGACTTTGGTTTAGCACTGGTTAATATAACCTTTTTAGTCATGTGTTAGCATAAAGTGTTTATGATGCCTTCTTAGCGGCCAGGATATGACTTATGCGTATATTCGTATACTTGCAGAATCTGTCTTTGCTTGCTTAGAAATAAACTTATCTTATCGTAGCAGACATAAAAATAGATGTATACTAGAATATTAAAGAAAATATCAGAAAATGAAAAATTACTGTATCTCATATTATATGAATGAATCTTGTTTGTGACATTTACTGCAAATATGATCCATGATACTTTATTTTCACCTTGAGAATTAAAGAAAGAATATGTGCAACAAATGCATGTAAACTATGGTAAAGCGAGTTCCTGTAACTAAGATAAACTGTTTATTTGAATGTCAAAGCAGTTAAAGATAGAAAATACTTTTGTATAGCCCAAACTTTAATTTGTTAACATTTTCCAAGTTCAATATAATGAATTTAAGTTCTCAGAAGAGAACGTCTTGCTGCTACTAAATCCCTTGAAATGTTAACCTAAAATACCCTGCTCTACAGTCAATTTACTTTATTTTGAGTTAAATTTAGTTTGGCATTGTGAAGATTTAGGCGCCAGTCTTGAGTATGAGTCTATTGAGATACCTAAGGCAAACTGTTTATTGGCAGCCATTGTTAGGAATTCCCAATAGCGACACCATATTCAGTGTTACTACTATTTATAATGGTAGAAAGCAAATAATTCTACTAATACTATAAAAAAGTAGAAGATGAAATACAAACATTACAAATAATATGATTGGCGAACATATTTTTGGAAAATAATATAGAAAACTACATATGCTTGCAATAAAATTAATAGCTTTACGTTTAAAACATAAACCACAGTAAACAAGAAGGGAATACTAATAGATATACATTTAACATGCAGGAAATACATGAGTTTTCATATATGTTGCTGTTTGTTTTCTACATACCTGTCTTTGGCTCCACAGAAAAATAGGGCTGCCCCTGAAGAATGCTGTAGACAACCCTCGCACTGTTTCCGTATGTTGGGTCATCTGCATCTGTTGCTGTTACTTGAAGCACTGATGATCCTTAATAAAATGGTATTGTTTTCTGTTAAAAAGATTTCAACTAGCAGCAATGTATTATTAACCATTTATAATACTGAATTTAAGAAGCATAAGTATGGATAAAATTATTCTTAGAATGTTATGTATATAGATAGGCATAGGCAACAGAAAGTTAACACAAAAGAATTGAACTATGTACCTGATCTTGTAATACAAATAATTTTATTATATGATAACACTGAGGTAGATTCACTAGGGCCTCAATAAATGGTAAAGTTCTGCAATGGCATTTTTCCACATAGAAAACTGCCATGGCAGCCTTCAATGATCTGCTTCTCAGCTCTTGTGGTGATTGGAGAATTAGTTGATTATGGTTGTTTATTAAACCTCAGAATATATCATTAATAACTTTGTACCAGCAGTTGTAGTAATGTCACATAGAAATTTAATTCAAATTCAGCTGAACAGAAATGAAGGTCCCTATCTGAAAACAACTGAATATGTTATAAATTAAAGGGGCAGAGCAGGTGCAGTAGGTACTAAACACAAGGCCCACTACGGGGATGGATTCCACTGCTAACAGCAGAAGCCAGTTCATTGTAAAGGAGGCCTATTTGCCTTTTAGGGATGATGGAGGATAAAAAAATATTTTATTTAGATTTTATTGACCCCCATGGGGGCCCAAAATATTTTTACACTGGGGTCCTCCACTGTGGTAATATATACTACTGTATGATGGAGGGCTTCTCTCACTCTTTTGCCCACCATAAATTAAATGATTGTTGTGGTAAACTTCCCCACAAAATCTACTACACAGACTTGTAACCGGCCCCACGCTGATGAGAGACAGTAACCTCGAAACAGTGCTGTCTGTGGGTAGGTTTTCTGGCTTGTGCATAAACCATCCTGGGCTTTGCTTAAAGCTATGTAATACAGCAGACATATACTAAAAAGGAGCCATGTTTGAATTGGTATTTGGATTAAAAAACAAAGCCTTTGTGGGCACATTTGCATGTCCCTGACCAGGTTCCAAGAATACAGTGTAATAACTATATTTCTCAGAATTCTGAGCAGGAAACAAGTTTTTTTTAACTTGTTTTAGACATTCAAATGTAAACAGAACACAAATGTACTATGTATTCACTATATATATATGTGTCCATCATGTACATTTGCTTTAGATTTTTTTTAGAGAAATGTATGAATTTCATTTTAGAAGAAAAAGATTCAGGTAAATTAATTTATGCCCTTTTTATATTTTTTAAGACTTTTGCAATAATAGAGGTGTCAAGAAAGAATAAGGTTATCTTTCATTAGCACAATTTACATCCTTGTTACTCCAAATTTGTCAACAGATTTATCGCTGGCTTCTACAAAGATATGATTGCATTGTTAAGCTCACATATCTCAAAAGCTTCCATTATAGAACAGATAAACACATATTGTGATTCAAATCTTAATATACACATATACAGCCTTATTAAATTGCAATTCGGCAAATTCTAAAGGGCTTTATATAAGCACACAGCATATTTTTTTTACAGAAGTTTTTTGTTTGCGAAGCTTTTGCTTTTGGATAGAAGTTCACTAACTAAAAACTCCTATAAAAAAAATATGCTATGTGCTTATATAGAGCCCTTTAGAATTTGCCGAATTGCAATTTAATAAGACTGATAGATTCTATGACACTGCCATTCCAAAACAGATTATGAGTACATCTTACATTCCTCTTGAAATCATTGAATTGTTTGTACTGATATGCAAAGCATTGCTGTATTATTCTGTGGTGCTCATGCTATTTCACATCAAACATATAAAAAATGTAATTATCAATTTCTATTACAACAATCATTGTTTTATATAAAGTGTAAGATAAGACATTATAAAATCTGAAATGTAAACATAATTATGTTTCACTGCACTGTGTTGCAATTTAAACTACTTTAACTATCAAGCAAATATGCCAAGTGCTGTACTTTAGCTTAAACTGAAATTTTATTTGCATATTCATCGAAGACACTTGAGTGAATACAATGATACTTTATGGACCAGGACCCACAAATGAGTAGGGGCTCTCTGCTAACTGGCAGTAGCAGAGCTAGTCAATGGAGGGCCCAAGTGCAAAAAAAATAAAACATTTAAGCACAACAGATTATTTTTTGATAAAAAAGTATATTGCTTACCGACAGGTGACATTTCAGGAATACCGGCAGTATAAGGGCCATCTAGAAATTTTGGTTCATTGTCATTTATATCTTGTACTTTAATGACAAATTCTGATTCAGGCTCCACTGGTTGATTTGTCAGTCTGTTAAGAGCTTGTGCTCGCAGGGTGTAGTAGGCTTGTTCCTCACGGTCCAGCCTCTTTGTAGCATGAATATCTCCAGTATTCTCATCAATATTGAAAATGGAACCTGCCCCTTCACCTGACAAGACATATTTGATGTAACTTTCTCCTTTATCCACATCAGAATGAAGCTGTTGAAAAATTGACAAGTAATGATATTAACTTACAAGATTCAGTGATATGGAGATATGCAAACATAAAACAACATGAATTGTTACTGTTTTTAAAGGCTCCACAGAATGTCTCTTCATGGCATTGAGATATACTGAACATCTATCAACAGCTCCAACACACAAGGCAACTTCATTTATTTAAGTAATCTAATTCAATTCACAAAATACTTAATACCATGTAAACCAAGTGTACTCTATACAAAGTATGATGAATTTGTATGAGCTTTAGCCAAAAGTAGACATTACATTAATGTATTCCAGTTATGGATGATGAAAATATTTTAATCATTTTTATCAAATAGTGGCCATGTCACAATATGTACATAGGATGACCAGACTGTATTTATAATTAGAATTAGACAAAAGTAGAAGTAATGGTCCTAGGTACAAACACACTAATATTTAACTTTAATGAAGGTACTCCTAGAGATAAGTATCAACAAGAGCAAATAAAGGCAAATAGATCCCCTTAAAGGGTACAATCAAATACCCTGATCTATAAACTAAGAGAATGAATATAAAACGTAACTTTTAATATACCATGAAATAAAATAAACTGCTAAATTAAAAACCAAAGCAAACATTGGTTTGAATAGTATCATAAGCCAAAACAAAAGTTTGAAAGCAATCTGTTCCTATTACTATATCCAATAGAAAGTCAGATCTAACATTAAATAAATCTGTGAACTAGAAAATATTAACAGTGATAAGTATTAATAAGTAATTAGTGAAATTGAGCATGTGTGCACTAATAAAGCGATTAAGTGCATGAAACTGCATGTTTTTCTTATTCCAAAGTTTGAATAAAACTACTTGATACTCACATTAACAAATGCAAATTTGACTGCATTTATAAAGATGTGTTTCTTATACTGGACTAAATAAAGTGACTTAGTGCTGATAACGCAATATAATTATGAGCCGTTATTTGAATTTTGCTCAAAATCCAAATGTTATTGTAGTCTTTGGATTATTAAGATAATATTGAATTGAACACAATACGATGGGTCTATTTTTGGAAGCAGATATAGAGATAATTGTATTTACATAATGTGACTGTGCTAAAACAAAGCAATATTTAATGATGATTGTGATAGAATGAAAAAGAAAGTGCTTATAGGTCAATTATTATTTGATGAATTATTGCTTAGAATTATCATTGTATTTCAAGAATAAGTAATTGTCACTACCTGCTTCTTCAATGGGGCTTGATAAGAACCTAGTTCACACTTACCCCAGCAGAACCATGTAGTTCTTGTTACCCCTGGCACAAAAGATGGCTTCAGGATAGAGACAACGCCCAAGAATATGTGCAGATGATAATGCAGAAAAGATACCAGTGGTCTCAGAACAGGACCACTCCCCAACCAGTACATAGTCTCACACCTTGTGTATGTGAAAATCAGAAGTGACACCCTTTATTATGAATTATGGACATATTTATACAGTTTTGCCAGTGGTAAACAACCACTCAGAGAATTGTGCATTTTTGGTATCCAATGGATGCAGACCTAAATGTAAATTAAGATTCCCAATCAGGACAATGTGCATTCTTAAGTAGCCACTAAAGGCATGCCTATGTATGAGAAGGAACATCTAATAGCCACCAATCAGGTCAAAGTGCATTCTGAATTTCCTTAAGCTTACATGCTTACATGTAAAACAGAGCATTTCAGGTGTATGTGCAAGACAGAAGCTGCTCTGGTCATGCATATATAGTAACATGAGATGTAGCGCTAGATATCATTTGACTTATATAGAATATTGATTAGTAAATATAACTTTGTATTTAACCCTCTTATTCAAAATAATTGTAAAGGAATTTGACTTATTTAGTTAACTACGATATACAGCAAAGTAAAATTACCTGATTTTTACCCCAGAGTACAAGTTCACAGTTAAACAATGATGTTAGTCGTTGTATATCCAAATGTTTTATAGTACATAATAAATTAAGAATAGAGTGGAACAATCAATTTTTTTTATTTTTTATTAATCATTCTTATCCTTATAGCTCCAGTCTAGCATTATCTCAATTTTTTAAAGGTGGCGAACCATAATTATTTTAAATTCAATTGTGTTATTTTCTTAGCAATCAAATCCTAGAATCAAGATCCTTATCCAACATGTCAAAGTCTCTCGCTAACCAACTTCTAACCATATGCACACATAATTTATTCTTCTTTAAGAGATTAATTGAGGATTGCATATATATTTGTCTGGTGTTTCATAAAACTATATGTTTGCTTCTATGACATTTGTTTACTTATTGTGGCATTGGCTCACATTCATTTACCTCCCACAAATATTATCAGGTAACAGAGGAATGGAAGGGAATGAAAGTGAAGTAGATGATGAGTCAGTCAAATTGTAAAAATTAAAAAACAAACACTTTTTTTTGTTTGTTTAAAAAAAAAAAACCTTTAGGCAGTATGCTAAAGAATGAGAAAACATCTTATTATTTAAAAAAAAATTAAACCTACAAATATTTCAAATGTTTTATATTTATTCAATGAAGCTCAATTTACGTCTCTGATCAAGCAGCAATATCCTATATGTTACACAAGCACATATCATATCACGTGGATCACAAATAAAAACTGAGTAATTAGGGGTGTTAAAAGGCCACTGCACAATAAAACCAGAAGTTACTTGAAAAAAATGAATCAAGCAGTCAGGAAAAAAAGTCATACAGCTAGTTTTAGATAATATACATGTTTATGCCTCTACTAGCCCCTGAGGAAATCCATGTTACATATCCATTTGTGGGCAAATTTGCATGTCCTTGCTCAGCTTCCCAGAATGCAGTGTAATAACTGTTTTTCTTGGAATTCTGAGCTGTTAACTTTGGGCTTTGTAAGTTAGGGTCATGATATTAAATGTTATTCTTGAGGCTAAGGGAAGCCAGTGGAGTGATTGACAAATAGGTGATGACGACACTGAAAGTTGTGTATGGAAGATGAATCTAGCAGAGGCATTCATAATGGATTGAAGTGGAGATAGTCGGGTGGTGGGTAGGCCAACAAGAAGCGAGTTGCAGTAGTCTAGTCGAGAAATTATGAGAGAATGTAATAGGATTTTTAGTTGTGTCTTGTGTAAGATAGTGACAAATTCTGGAGATGTTTTTTAGATGGAGAAGACAACATTTAGTTAGTGATTGTATGTGAGGGATGAAAGACAGAGCTGGGTCCAGTAGAACTCCAAGACAACGGGCTTGGGAGATGGGGGTGATGATGTTGTTGCTGACAGTGAGAGAGATGTGAGGAAATGACACTGTGGGAGGGAAAATTAGGAGTTCAGTTTTAGACATTTTGAGTTTGGTATGGTGGGTGGACATCCAAGAGGATATACTAGAGAGGCAGTTGGAGACATGTGTTAGAAGAGAGAGGATATATCTGGTGCTGAAAGGTAGTTTTGGGTGTCATCTGCATAGAGATGATAATGAAGCCCAAAAGAGTTTATTAGGGTACCAAGTGAGGATGTGTAGATGGAGAAGAGGAGGGGGCCTAGGACTGATCCTTGGGGTATATCAACAGACAGGAGGTAAGGAGAAGAAGAAGTGTCGGAGAAGGAGATACTGAATTATTGATTTTGTAGGTATGATGAGAACCACGAGAGAGCAGTGTCTCGAATACAGAGGGAGAAGAGGATATGGAGTAGAAGTGAATAGTCGACGGTGTCAAAGGCAGCAGAGAGATCTATAAGAAGAATTGAAAAGACATATAAGGGATATAAGCCAGGGACCATTTTAATATAAATATTCAACTGTAATTTGTAATATTAATGTATTAATATGAAGGTGTACATATTCAGCCATGTTCACCTATAATTATAAACACATACATATTTAATCAGGGCCATCTATAATCATAATTTCTTAATATATATTCAGCCAGGGCTCCCTAAAAATCCTATACATTTACATATATTCACCCAGGGTCAACCATAATTATAATATAAACACATAAATATTTAACCAGATTTACCTATAAGTATACAAATGTATGCATATTCAGCTCTGGTCACCAATAATTATAATACAAATACATAAATATTTAACCAGGATCAACTATAATCAAATGAATTTATACATATTCAGCAAGGGTCACCTATAATTAGCAAAATAACAAAATATAAATGTACATATAAATACAAAATACATAAATAAATATTAAGCCATCAATACATATAATCATATAAATAGTCATTCAGACAAAATATCTAAAGTCAAGTAAATAACCTAACTCCAAGAATAAATATTTTTGAGGAGCTACTCTCTACCAATATTTCATTTAAAAAAAAAATTGTGTGAAAAAACATTCTATAAATTTACTTATGCTTCCTCTGTTCAACTGGTGCACTCTCTGCACTCAGCAGAAAAAGCATGGGTGTAAGGGAACAGTGAGCACTCTAGTTCTAAGCAGGTGTCTCGTGGCCAGTCTGTGAACTTTAGTATTTTGTTTTTTTAAGCCAAAAAAGTATTTTTAGTTTTTTTTTAAGTTAAAATGGGTGCCTCTCACAGGGAAGCACTTTTAGGTGGCTGTCTAGTTTGCCTAATGGGTAATTCATTCTGCCATGTTGATCTGTAGTATCTATATATCTGATATTAACCTGCTCAGAGAAAAAACAAGTCTTATTCTACAGATCTGTCATTGCAAACATTCTAGTTCCAGGAATACCAACAATCAGAGTTAAGCAAAGTTATTGAGTACCTGAAGGGCACGAATATCTCTAGCATCTAATTACACTATATAACATAATATTTTATGTTTAAAACCCGAACGCCAAGCAGATATGTGAGTTCCAAATTGCATTAATTAACAAAGAATACATAGTCCCACACATAATATCAGGAAGCAAACTTAGGTAGTATCTAATTAATTTGATTCTAAATCATTATGCTTAAATAAACAAGCAAGACAAGTAAAATTACTGATGCCCCTCGTGTAGAGGCTTTATTAAGTGGACTGTTTAACTTAAGACTCTTATGTCCCATTTAAAGTTATTTTAGAAACAACAAACAACTCATAGTTAATGTTTAGGCTGCAAAAAAACATAAAATAGATTCAATCTACACCATATACCACATATTATTATTACTAAGTTAGTATTACAAGTTAGTGACTTGATACAAAAAGTTTCATAGGACTTTGGTAATGTATTTAAACCAGCCGGAATCTACTTTTGTATTTAATAGGTCAGGTACCATTGTCAGTGTGCAGTTGTATTTTTCTTTTAACAATCATTTGTTAACCTAGTGCAGAGGAAGATCTGCTTGGAGCTTCTCTTGATTTATTAAAATGCTGTGTTTTGAGAGTTTAACTTATTAAATCTTTTGTCAGTGGCAGCTGAAAGCTGACAGTACATTCTAATTATCTATTAATTTAGATCTTTTGTCTAATAATGTAGATTGTGTTGACTAGTATAAAAAAATTATTAAAGCCTTGAAGCATGATCATTGCTAAAAAATCCAACTTAGTGTACTTTCCAAATGTTTCATAAATGTATCATAAATATATAAGAACATGTATATAAATACAGATTCATTCTACATAAAACGTCAAACTATTTGAAGTTAATAATATATTTCTAGTGATATTAATTCTTAGAATTGGATTCCTGAAGGTTATTCCTTTCATGTTCCGACCATTTAAGCTGCAGCTGCAAGTTCTAATAATAATACATTTCTAATATTTTACACCACATCTCTGGCTAGTAGCACGAATAATTACCACTATAAAATAGTTGAAAACTGTGAAAGGTGAAGATGTAAACCAGCTAAGCTAATAACTGTGACTAATTGTAACTATAAAGCACTATAAACTACTGAACTGGAACCATTCTGCAAGCTTAGCAAGGTAAGACCATTTAAATGATGGGATATGTATTAAACATGTTAAAATTAAAACCAATTTAGTGACCCATTCACAAACTAAAAGGATTAAGTACATGCTTCCAAGTATAATTTATGAGTCCCTTGCAAAGATGCTTAGAGGACTTGATCCTGCAAACATTTCGCAATTCTTTCTTCTGTGTCATACCTAACAATATCCCAATTATATTACTGTTACATTATGGACAATTAGTCGCATATGCATTAAACATAGTTTAAAGAAAATGTCTTCATGGAGAATTACAGTCTTTATTTAGGATGCATGTAGGGGGGCCTAAGTAAATGAGTTGAACATTAACACAGGGGCAGATTATTGTTGGTTCCCACCAACATTAAATGTCCCACAGTGGTACAATTTAGCAGATCTGCCACTCATAAAAATGGTATATATTTTAAAAAAATTTAGTTTTGACAAAGAAACGTTTATAATAAATATGCAGTTTAAATGTTCTGAATAAAAAAAACAACACATTAACCAAATAATAAATAAACCAAATTAATTGTATTGATTTGGTTCAATAAATTTCAATATCCTAAATATAATTTCATACAATTTCATACTAAGTTGAGCAATTTTTTTTTCTGTTAGTTTATGTCTTTAAAAACAGTGAAATATGCACTATAAGTAAATTGCACACATGGCTTTATGTTTGTTTCTTTTTGGGGTTTTGCTTGTACATGCAAGTGCTTTTTTACTTACAAAACAGTAATAGAGAATGAAGTAATCTCTAAACATACAAAAAAAAAAAATGATACAAAAATAAACTGAGAAATCTGTTGTTAAAACATTCCAACCTATTTGAGTCAAAAAATGAATCAGTGTTCATTGTCATAAAAAAAATATTTATTCTTATCAATTAGTTAAGGCATTAAACATTTCAGACAGTTTAATTACTGCATTTAATTATTAGTTTATTGTCAAAGCAACAGTCTTCTAAAGGAAACCATAAGTATTTCATCATTGATAGAGAGGCAGACGTGTTAATATAGAAGAAAAAATAGATAAAAATGAAAGGTCAAAATTCTATACAAAAACTTATGTGAATGCACCAAAAATATTTTAAAGTAAAGGGATAAGCATTTCCTTTAATAAATAGATATCATTAGAGATAATTTTTTTAGTTTACAGAACAACACTTGACATTTTGTATTACTATATGTTACAATCTTTTTGATTGTTGCTTTGTTGTAGTGCTTTGGATATCATGCTGTTACTGAAGTATTTCATCAAAACTCTTGGGACAGTTTATAAACATTTCCTGACTGCAAAAACCTTAATCAAACAACAATTCCCAGGAAAATTTATTTTTCTTTGTCACTGTTTTCTTTTTTTTATATAAGTACTTATGTTTCTGGTTTTCACTAGATTGGACTACAATCTATGATTCTGTAAGTGAAATGTTTGAAATTATTTTTCAGTAGAAAGTATGTTCCCATAAAATATTATATGAAGGCACGAGATCATGTCATGTTTTGGTAACATAAGGGTATCAGGTGTCCTCTAGGACATACTGAATTTTATCTATTATATCCAAAACTTAAAAAAACATAGGGGTACATTTTCTAAACATATCAAGTACATTTTATATTATCTCACCATTTACTATTTCCTATGTGGAAACGCAGCCCTTCTCAACATAGGTGAATTTATTTACATGGGCACTACCTAGGCCTGCATGTGATTTAATAAATTGCTGGTATTAAAATTAGGTCTGTGATGAGCAACTACAATGCCCGTTGCAGAAAAGTGTATCCACCCATTTATACATCACAACCGGAGTAGCTCATGTGTGTTATAGATGTCGAGCGTGTACAGTGCTGTCCGTCAGTGCAGGCACCATATTATTTGCAGAACTGCAATGGATGGTAATACGTCAATAATGAAGAATAACAACAACAAATTTGTCATTAATTAAATACCCATCTAATGTTAATGTACTACACTAGCCCGTTACACCAAGAGCCTAGACCTTCATCTTGGTACATCCTCAAAACCTGAGGGCATAGCGAGGCGAGCCGTTAACTCACAACACTTAGGCGAGGCGAGCCATTAAGGCACTAAAACTCGCAGCACAAAGGCGATGAGAGCCGAAGTGAGGCAAGCAGTGAAGGCAATGAAACACTCAGGACTTAGCCACCAAACACTTAGTAAATGAGGGATCGCCTTAGCCTTCAAGCAGTTCACCAACACGGGACTTGGAGAAAAAAAAATTACGAGATGTGGGACTTAGAAAAAAAAATATGAGATAGGAAAAATACGAAGTTAACGGCCGAACCACGCAAAGCAAAAAACAATAAAAACAAACATACAAAATAAAAAAATACAACAAAAACATCACACACAGCATGGGGAAACAGCCAGGACGTCCAGCAGTGAGGTGGAATGCAAATTTAAGTCAATTTTGCCGAGTGTCGCCAGTCGAGAATCGCCTAAGCGAGAGAAAAAAATGGCCGCCAAACAAAATGAAAATGAGGCTACAATGGCGTGTTACACAACTAAACCAACGGTTTGCCCTCGCGCACACAGGCTATTTCTAATGCACAGTTGGGACATTGATGACACTTTCTCCTCAGGGCAGCAACACTCAAACTGTACATTGTATGCTGCCGGAAAATAAAAACATATTGTTCTTCAGCCTATTGATTTCTGGATATATTAATTACAAATAGGTAAAGTATATTAATGCATTAAGTAACTAATTCATTAGTTATTAGTTAACAAAATATAGATACATATATATCTGTCTTTGTGATGCACACCGAAGGTGCTCAGAGGAGCAACAGTATATGAGAGGAGAGGCTCGCAATGAGGCTCGAGCCACGCAATGTGCGCTGAAGGCACTCAGCCGAGGCTCGCAATGAGCACCGAAGGTCCTCAAAGTAGAAAAAGCTTTACATTGTGTGGCAAACAGCCTTGCCATGCCTTCAAATTGTATTGCACCGTCATTTTTGACAGGCAAGTCGCTAGTAATAGTATATTTTACATTTAAATTAAAAGATAAAACTAGTATTCACTTATATATATACAACATATACTACTATGTGGTTGAAATACATGATAATGAGTATCAGCTTCACGGGTAGTAAAAAGCAAGATCTGGGATTAGTACATTTATAGCAGTTAGATTTTGACAGCAAATGCAGGTTAAATGACCCTAACAAGTTCATAACATACCCAGTTCACTATTAGTCTTAACCCTTGGGGATGAGCTAAGTACAACATAGGAGAAGGGGCTTTAATATATTGCACAATGAGCTGAGATGAAGGATAACAAGATTAGAACCCTTGATCTGTTTGTAAATCCCCCCCCCCCAACTCAGATCAAGGTATATAGTAAATCCCCCCCCCCAAGGTTGATTGAATATATTCATCTCATTGCAGTAATAGGAATTATGCCACTTAACTGTAAACAAAGAAGAATATACATATATTTTCCTGGCAAAAATAGGATTCATATTGTTGTTATTATTATCCTTTATTTGTAACAAGCCAACATATTCCATAGCACTACACAGGAAAGGAGAGAGTGGATTAGAATTTGATTATGTGTTGTGTAAGATAGTGACTAGGGCCCTCATTCAATTGCGATTTGGCCAATTGAATAGGGGTCTAAATAAGCACATAACATATTTTTTTTAAAGAAGTTTTTAGTTAGTAAGCATCTATCCAAAAGCAAGGTTTTCACTAACTAAAAACTTATTTAAAAAGAATATGGTATGCGCTTATTTAGAGCCCTATTCAATTGACCAAATCACAATTGAATGAGGGCCTTATTTTGGAAATGTTTTTTAGGTGAAAAAGACCAGATTTTGAGATTGATTGTATTTGAGGAATGAAAGAGGACAGGAGCTCAGTCTTAGACATGCTGAGTTTAAGTTGACGGGCGGACATCCAGGAGGATATGCTAAAGAGGCAGACGTCAACTTGTGCTAGAAGAGAGGGGGATAGTTTAGGTGCTGAGAAATAGATTTGGTTTCCATATATGCATGAATTTCACACAATTCAAAATGGTGATAGCACATACCAGATTTTCACTTTTAATGTTTTCACTTCTGTTGCCAAAGATCAATAAAAAATATTGATTGACTATATCCATTAGATATGAAATAAGTTCATGAACCCATAACTTTCTAGCAAAAAAAAACAATCTAATATATTCAAAACTGAAAAACCTAGGCAGGGATTTCAATCACAAACTTAAATGTGAACACAATATTCATAATCTAAAACATTAGGATTAAAAAAAAGAAGATTTTCCCACAAGCATATAAAAAAATGAAAGTAACATATTTCTGAGTAAATTGATAGGTTAATGTTAGTGTTATGCTATCAAAAGTCATAGATTGGTAGTGGAGCATAACAGCGTTGCCTACGGCTATGTACATGTCATATTTACACCAATATTTTAAATAATTCAAAAAAGACAAACATTTCTAAAACAAAGACACTCTAAGTTAATGAAATCAATGTAACACATCTTGTTATACAGAAGTGGCTAATCAGAAATTACGAACATTTATAAAAATGAATGCATAATTTAAAAGGTCAAATAGAAGCACAGGCAAACACATACTTCACATGTAGTTCACATAAAATGTGTCAGATCATGCACTTGTGCCAGGCTCTACATTTGCATTTATTCATCTTACACTCACTTTCTATTATCCTCTCCATCAACTCCACTTTTCCTTTCACTCCTTAGCAGTCAGGATGTCTATATGTGTGTTTTTTATATTTGATTATATATATGCAACTGTATCCAACCCCCTTGTCCCATTCTCTGTTGCCCAAATGTGCCTATTCCCCTCTTGCATCGCCTTTAATGTTCCCCTTATCCTGCTTCATTCTCTGTTTCTCCTCTTTAGTCTCTAATGATTTTTGCCACTTCTACACTTTTTTGCCCTTATTTAGGATTTACATATCCATCTATACAGTTTTCAGACAAGGGTTACTATTCCTCAAAAAAATAAGTCACGACTTTTAATGGAGGCGTTTTGGGCGTGAAAACTTACCAAGGAAAGAAACTAATGAGAGCTGAATTACCATACAATAATCTGGATGTTGTTGATGTTTTTCTGCCAAATATAGGGTATTTTAATGTAAAACTCTTGCTAAACATTTTTCAAATAATTTTTATATTCTAAAGAGGCCTGAAGTAAGAAATTGGGTATTTACTGAGTTGGTCAATTTATTTTTTTCCACTTTCTTTTCTCCAACAATATTACTGGAAGTGAGAACGAGTAGACACTTACATTCTGCAGCTTTTTTTTTTGGAGTAGGGGATTACTGCATAACAATTTCATTTGTAATGATTTTATATTAAAGCAATATCTTTATCTATCTAACTATCTATCTATGTATATACAGTTGTGCTCAAAAGTTTGCATACCCTTGGCGAATTGGTATATATGTACCATTTTTAAAGAAAACATGAGCGAGCAGGCAAAACATGTTTCTTTTAATTCTTATGGGATTCATATTCAACTGTAGGTTATAACAGAATGGCACAATCATATACCAAAACATGGCAACAAAGAAAAAAATGAAATGACACTGTTCAAAAGCTTGCACACCCTTAGTTTTAATACTGTGTATTGTCCACTTTAGCATCAATGACAGCGTGCTGTCTTTTGTAATAGTTGTCTACGAGGCTCCCCATTCTTGCAGGTGATATAGCTCCCCATTCATTTTGGCAAATTGCCTCCGTGTCATGCAAAGTCTTTGATCGTCTTGCATGAACTACTTGTTTGAGATCTCCCCAGAGTGGCTCGATGAAATGAAGGTCAGGAGACTGTGATGGCCACTCCACAATCTTCACCTTTTTCTGCTGTATCCACTGGAGGGTCAACTTGGCCTTGTGCTTAGGGTCATTGTCATGCTGCAAAGTCCAAGAGCGTCCCATGTGCAGCCTTCATGCAGAAGAATGCAAATTGTCTGCCAGTATTTTCTGATAACATGCTGCATTCATCTTGTCATCAATTTCCACAAGATTCCCTGTGCCTTTAGAGCCCACACCCCGAAAAACATCAGTGAGCCACCACCATGCATCACAGTGGGCATTGTTGACCATAAAGCTCTATTTTGGTCATGTCACTCCAAATTACAGGGTGCCAGAAGCTGTGGTGTGTCAAGGTGTTGTTGGGCATATTGTAACAGACTTTTTTTGTGGCATTCGCACAGTAAAGGCTTTTTTCTAGCAACTCAACCATGCAGCTAATTTTTGTTCATGTATCGTTGTATTGTGCTCCTTGAAACAACCACACCATCTTTTTCCAGAGCAGCCTGTATTTCTCCTGAGGTTAACTGTAAATTTTTTCTTTGTATTGAAAACCTTTCTTCTGGCAGTTGTGGCTGAAATCTTCCTCAATCTACCTGACCTTGTCTTGGTATCAAGAGATCCCTGAATTTTCCACTTCTTAATAAGTGATTGAACAGTACTGACTGGCATTTTCATAGCTTTGGATATCTTTTTATATCCTTTCCATCTTTATGAAGCTCTATTACCGTGTTACGCAGGTTTTTGACAGTTCTTTTCTGCTCCCCATGGCTCAGTGTCTAGACTGCTCAGTGCATCCACGTGAGAGCTAAGAAACTCATTGACTATTTATACACACTAATTGCAATTTAAAAAGCCACAGGTGTGGGATATTAACCTTTATTTACCATTGTAACCTGTGTATGTCACCTTGTGTGTCGGTAACAAGCCCAAACACTCAAGGGTATGTAAACTTTTGATCAGGGCCATTTGGGTGATTTCTGTTATCATTATGATTTAAAAAGGAGCCAACAATGGCTTCATATGATAACTATCCTTTAATAAAATACAGTTTTCGAATGATCAGTAATATTTTCAAAATAATTGCCAAAAGTTCAAAATTTCTGCCACGGTACGTAAACTTTTGAGCACAACTGTATATATAGTGACAAGTTACTTGTCTCCTCTGGGTTTGCACCCTTATTTCAGGCACTTTGATGTAGGAACACAATCCAAGAGACTGTATACATTTTAGCCAGTGATATAAAAATAACAAATAAATCAAATAAAAAAATAATAATAGGAATAGCTTCCCTGTAAGCACTACCTTAATGTTAAAGCCAATAAATAGTTTCCACACTAAACAGCTCTCATCAAGCCTGGTTGGAGCAAATACCTGGTTGGAGCAAAACAAACAGTTTGTAAAAAAGGATCTCTGCTTTCAGATCAACATAATTCATTGCTTGTTCTGCATCCATTTCAAGGTAGGCTTTATGAGCTTCACCACGTAATCAAGGGTTAATAATGCTAGCCCAGTAGCTTTGGGGCAAAACTTCTCTGTTGGCGATCCTCTCAAAGGTCAGAAGGTATACTTCCCTTTCATATTCATTTGCATTTTTCAGTAGGAAGAAATATGTTTTAATCCTAATACTGGTCTCATGAGTCACAGTCGTTTTTAAAGGTGTCAGATGCTGCAGCTGGACCAGAAGGAAATGGTTTGTTTCCAGCTGAAGTCTTGTTGTTTCCAGCTGAAAAACGCTGTAGTATCTTTGCTGACATGGAGTGACTTTACAAGTTCTGCCATCTTTTAGCACCACATGTGACAATTTTCAGTCTCCTCTGGGTTTGTGCTGATTTTTTAGGCACTTTAATGGTAAAAGGTGCTGTAAAAACTTTTCAAAATGTTACTAAAATTTAGCCAGTGATACAAAAATAATAAACAAATCAAATCAATGCAAATAATAGGAATAGGCATACATTCCACTGAATAACTACCATAACAAATAAACAGTTCTTCTAACTAATCAGTTTTCATACAGCTAAACCTGCGTGGAGCAAAACAAACAGTCCAATAGTTTGTAAAATGATTAGCCTGTAAATCTCTACAGGTTTCCAGGTCTCCACTTTGCTCCATAAGTATAACCCGCAGGCTGCTGTCTCTGTGTTTGTGTCTTTCTCCAGGTCAAATTGCAAGCAATTAGTCCATAAGCAGTCCCTCCATACCTAAGAAGGAAAGTTAAACTTTGCAGTCCTACTGAGAAAATTGTATAATAGAGAACTCACACATGCTTGGTCTGATCAAAATAATACTCAAATAGTGAACAGTTGCTAACTCCTAATCAACTGTGCAGGAAATTATTCCCTATCAAAGTCCTCTCAGTTCTTATTTGTATTAAATGTTAGGTAACCAAATAACCACAATGCCTTTGGGACTCTGTAGACCCTGACACAGGTAATGAAGACATGGGTGATATTTACTAAGCTGCCACAGAGACTATGATGAGGATGGTAATGTCCCCCAGCAGGAAACAAAGCTTATTGAATACAGTGATACACATCACAGCCACTGTGATGCTTAGTATAGCTCTCTGATGCGGTGAATATAGAATTTTTTGCAGCCATAGGAAGGGAGGGAGGCAGAGCATTGGTATTAGCAATGAATTTAGTATAACGGTAAGTATAAAATGTTAACATATAATTTGAGATGTTACAAAGAAAAAACAACGTGTGAAATGATAATTTGTCACACTATTTAAAACCATCTTCATGAGTAATCACAGATTTTTTTTTATCATATTCTTTGGCAGGGTTTCCAAGGAATATAAGTATCACTGTATAGCTTGATAAGCTGCTTATAGTATTAAAACAAATGTTTACTCACAATATATATTTCCTCGTTTCAGTGGTGGAGCTAGTGATTGGAGAGCCAAGTGCAAAAATACATTTTGGACTCCCCCGTTGCCAACAAATACCTTATTGTGGTGAATGGGCTTGTGTACTTTGATGGAGCTGTGAGCTATAACGTGTAGGGTCACCCAAGATGCGCAGGTCATGACAGAGAAGTTAACCCACACCAGTATCTGATGTGCCTGGCGTGCCGTGGTCATAGAGAGTAGGACACAAATGAATGACTCAACAACACATATATACATATATAATTTATGATATATTAGTATAATAGTTGTCAGTGTATGTAACGTTTGCAAAGTTGGTCACGCAGTCGCAACCGCGAGCTTTGCCTAGCGCGGCGAGCAAGCTGCGGCGTCACACATGCGAGCCTCGCAAAGCGAGGTGAAGCAGTCATGCAGCACTTAGGCTACAATGAGTGCCGAAGGCGCTCATTGCAGCCAGCAGTGCTGTCACACATGCGAGCCTCGCGAACGAGGCAAAGTAGCCACGCTGAACTTTTGTGCTCATTGCAGCCAACAGCACCGTCACACAGGCAAGCCTCGCAAAGCAGCTGCAAGCACACAGAACTTAGGCTGCAATGAGCTCTGAAGGTGCACATTGCACTGCGAGCCTCGTGAAGCGAGGCGAGCAGTTGAAGCACCTAGCGCATAACTCGAAAAAAACGAAAACCAACCAAAATAATAATTTAAAAAAAAACACACTCATACACAGCACAGAAGGAGAGCCAGGAAGCCTGGGAGTGAGGTTGCAAACGATTTTAAGCCATATTTGCTGTTTTCCGTCAATCGAAAATTGTGAGAAAAATGTAAAAATTCTTAAACAGTATGAAAACGAGGCTCTGCAACGCCAGGCACGCAGTATTTCGAAAATACACAAGAATGCAAACAGTAACACTTACACTAACCACGCCAGGCGCCTAGGACTTTGAAAATATAACCGAGTACCAAAAGCCTCACATTGTATGCCAACCAGCATTGCCAGCCTTATAATTTCATTCCCGTGATTCCCGGGCAATTTCCTAGTGTATATATATATATATATATATATATATATATATATATTATCCTTTTTCTCTCCCCTCCTCCTTCTCTCATTTATACTCTCCTCCCTTCTCCGTCACCTTTCCTCCTCTCTCTCCCATTTGTTCCTTGTCTTCTCTCTCACCCCTTCTGTCTCAGCTTTCCAGCTTCCCAGCACGCTCTAACCACCGATACCAGCAGATGGGCCTCTCACCTCCTCCAGGGCTGGACTGTGGAGTAAAGCAAGCCCTCAATATGGGGATGGGGGCAGGGTTGCAGGTGGAAGGGGTAGGCAACATAATAAAATAAAATGTAATAAAAAAAATAAAAGACTGCACTGGGCCCACCCCACAGCTGGACCACAGAGCATTGCATTGCTTGCCCCTGTGGTAAATCCGCCCATGCCTTCTTTGTTAAACACTACCAGCATATTAGGAAGAAGCATAAAAATGACTCGGCAGGGATAAAAATGGCATAACTGGAGTTAAACAAAGTTAAATCATAAAATATTACCACTTCACGTGTTTTCTATTGGATCTATCTATTCATCAAGTAGGAATAAAGTCTAACTCTATTTTGGAAATAGCTCCTATGAAAAACATGGGAAATAGGGTAATTTAACTCAGCTTTTTAGCCCTGTTTTTATCTTTGCTTGATAGATATAACCCACTGAGTCTCATTAATGTTATTCTGAGCACAAAGCTATGGCAACTTAGATAATGATTGTTTGCAAATCTCTGTGCAAACTACACTTCGGATCACAATGAAATATTTTATGTAAGTCATGTTAAATCCGTATAGATCATAAGAAAAGGAAATGTAAAGCAACCTACATTTTATAGATATTTCACTGCTAAGAAACAAAACATTAAAATAAATCTATTCTACAAAACCTGCAAGTTCTTTGCTTGCCAATTACCAGAGGACTTCCATTGTGAAGAAGAAAACAGGAACAAATTAGATCAATACATTGGCAATCAAGACACCAGCTCCCATAGTTTTCTCACTTTCTGACCTTTAAAAACAAAAGACATTATTTTGAAGTACATTTCTCCAACATGGTAGCTTTTGCACTGCGATTTGTCTGCTGTTCATGCCATTTTTACATAAAACAGATATTAAAAGATACATTTTTAATATTCTGCAAACTAAATTGTAGAAGTAGTTAGCTCAATGGTATCTAAGATCTGTAAAATAGATTTAAAAGACGTTACTGGTGAAATGATGGAATTTCTTATAGTGGTAATGCACTGGAGCTACTGACACGTTTAATACAAAATATGAAACATATAGCAGATAAGAACCATTTGGTTCCTCTGGTCTGATTATTCTGCTCTCTAACTAAAATTCATGGACTTGATTAAACCCTAGAGTAGTCTTATGCATGTTGCAGTCATTTCATTACTGTATGTGCTCCTGCTACTGCTGCTGGAAGTCTATATTAAATAGTTTGCTTCAGGAATATTTTTACAAATCACCTCCATATACCTTAATAAAGAATAAGTCTTGAGTGATTTTTACTCGTTACAAATGTGTAGGGAAATCTCATTTGATGGGAAGATGTTTACAAGTAGTGTTGATGAGGTGCAGAGGAGCTCTAGGTATCATATTGAGAGTCTACAAAAGCAAAAAGTGAGAGAAGATGAGACACATTCTGTCTCTATAATACTGTTTTAAGACACAGTTATTTAGTGGTTACATTCACACATTACTGCTATAAAATCATAAACTTTATGTATATCTATATCTATTTAGCATGTTGCTCTCAGAATGAAATTGGTTATTGTTTTTAAATCAAAATATTCTGTGCAATACACAATTTAACATAGCACCAGTACCAAGTCTCAAACCGAATAGAGCATGTAAACTTACAATGCCTTCTATGACTTGCTTGTTCAATAGCCAATCACAGAAGGTTCACATTACTATATTAAGCCCTGTTCTGATTGGCCATCATTTCAACCAATCAGAATAGGGTAAAATAGAGCCATTTGAATGGTTAAAGGCACAGATTTCAATAAATGCATTATCATATTTTAGAATTAGTTTTATTACCGGCAGATATATGACATACAGAGATACATTCATGTTTAGTGACATGTTTCACAAGTATACCGGCAGGACCATAATCCGTAGACCCTTATTCTACGGATTATGGTCCAGAACAATTCAAATATTGGATTCTGATTGTCTAAAATATGTTTGACACATATTTGAGCCAACCAAAGGCCATCAAAAGCTGTTAATCAGTGGAGGAACTCCTCCTCCGAGAAGCTCATTTAGCTAAGTTAATTTTTTTAATAGAGGCAGAGGACCGTGGAGATGAGGAAAAAAGGTCTTCACGCAAAATGGAAGAGGACCAAATGTACTATCAAAATGGATATACCCTATTATTGAGAGATAAAGGGTTTTTAAAGTAGAAGTAGATTACATGCCCCTAACATGCCCTGTTCACTACTTCTCGCTATGAGCCACTATTACCTAAGTATAATATGGGAAAAATCGCAATATCTCACATATACAAATAACCACTGCATATTGATTCTGTCTATCCTCCTCCAGGGAAAAATTAACCAGGGGCACTATAGTTTAATGCACAGTGACATTGCTCATATATATATATAAAGTGGCAACCTTAATGATCAACATAAATATGTATTTTTAGAAACAATATTAATATAAGAACTGAAGACACTTATTCTAGTACAAGTATATAAAATAACATGAAACATTTTATTTGATATTTAAATCAAAACAACAAATGAATGTTATACCTTGTGTTTGTTACTAGCTATTATTTACTTAATACATAATTAATGTAACCTTTAAATGGTTTTACAATTACAGTTGTTGTTTTTTTTTCTTTTCATTATTTTGTGGTAATTACTTGCTAAAATTATTATTCTTAAGTATGTAAAATTATTTTTTACTGGGAAAAATAAAGCTATAATGAAAATGTTCTATGTGCTTGAGAGTAAACTGCAGACATATTTGTATTTATTGGAATCATGACAATTACTTCATTTTTTTGTTTTCCCGATATTTACTTGTACTGTGGAAAAAGCATTGTCATAATAAAACAACAAAGATTACACTTCTTTTGTCAATCTTCTCAAACTTTCTCAAGTGGCATTTAATAGGTGATAGCCATCAGCTGTATAGGTTTTGCTGTAACACTAAGGGACCAATTAAATATATGTACTGACATTTATTCCCTGAAGTGCAAAAATTGAGTTTTAAAGCTAGTATAAGCATTATCTGTAACCTAGTTTTGTAAAATAAAATTGTCTATCTATATATATGAAAACTATTAAAAGGAAATGTAGTAAGTCAGATGAGAACAAAATAATTGTGTTATATTGTTCTATTTTTTTTTTTTTATGAAATGCATTACCTTCACCGTGTCCAGGAGAACCTCTAATACACGGGTTTCAAGGGTAAATACTACACTACAATTGTTTTCCTTTTTAAATTGAATTCTGAATTCATGGAGTTATGATCAGTAGAAGTTAGGGGTTGTGTTGCCTCTGTATGGTAGTAATGAACATTAATTAGAATCAACTGCTATGCTGCTCTCTTTAGTGCTAGGGTTGCAAGTTACAAGTCACTTTGCAGGAACTTTTTTTTTTGTAAAAATATTATTTTGATTATACAATAAAGCAAGGCAGCCAAGGGACCCAATGGTACACTAACCTATAACCATGGGGGTCCTTATGGGGGTTCATCAGGTCCCCAGTTACTTACACTCCCCTCTCTAAACTCCTACACTAAGCATGTAGAAAATAAAAATATTACCAAGAAAATAAATACAGAAAAAAGCACTATTAAAATAAAAAAAACTATTGCAATAAAAAAATGTAAATAAAAAATGAATTACCATAAAAATAAAAAAAATTACAGCAGTGGGGGAGAGGTTAAATTATACTTACAGCCCTTGATGGCACTCCAGAAATGATTACCAACACCCTAGGACTCAAGCTTCGGCCAAGTGGACACATCCAAATTGACAGCAGAGAGCTGTTAGAGAGCCTTCCAGGCAGGAGGAACCATTGAGGTCATACGCCTGATCTTAACGGTATATGTTTGGATTTATAAGGATACAGCTTTCTACAAAATTGATTAGGCTTGAATGAATTTATCACAGTCTACTATTTTTAATTGCGGCGTGATTAGTTAAAAATAAACTTGATATTTTATGTTTTTTTTATAGAAAACAAGTTCTACAAATTCTACCAATGTATACTTTTGCATGATGAACCTTTGTGCTTAGTAATGTACATAGTTTAAATTAATGACTACCATTCTGTAATGTACTGAACACCCTATATTTTGCATTGTGTTTGTGCCCCAGACTCAAGTGTCCATATTAACTAAGTGGTAACTGTTTTTAAGTGGCATACATTATTTATATCATGGGTAATTGCTTTAACCATTAGGTGCATTTCATTAATGAATATGCATAAAATGGAATCATTTTATACTATATCCCTACAGGTACTTGATTGTTCAATTCTCCCTGGACTTAAACCAACATTTCATAAGTTCAACTCCTTTAGAGGCCAGCCCTAAAATGGCATTTTGTTAATAGATAGGTAAACAAATTATGGAAGCTATGAAGCCATAGCTTTATTTTTTTATTTAAACCTACAAAGTTTATGTATGGAATTATCAGAAAGCTGACTAACAAATATATTTTGGCTGATACATATTATATTGTTTGAGCTTTGTAAAATCATTGTATATCTCCAGTGCAGAATGACTTACTGTAATTTATGTTATAGAGTTATATGTACTGCTTGACTTTGCTCTATAACTTTGATAACTCAGAAGGAAACATCAAGTTAATTAATCTCAAATGATTTCTTTGCTGTTGCAATTGCAATTGCTTGCGATATTGAATTGCAGATATTCAATAATTTTGCTTTCAATGGCAATTTCCTTTCCACTGTTGGCAGACATACAGACTTAAAAAAACACTGTACAATCATAACTATATGATTCTGAGCATAATTACACAGGGAAAATAACTTTAAAGGTAAAAAAAATGTGATACATCTGCTGGACCTTGGTGGCATCCATGATAGCTTGGTGAGGGGTGTTTACATTTCTGGCAACATGTGCTTACACCTAGGATCAATAGATCTACATCTCCATCTCTTACCTAATAGACCCTGCCTCTGACCTGGAACTTCTTTTCTCTGCTAGGGATCAGAACACATCTCTACATATCTCACCTAACAGACCCTTCCTCTGACCTAGAACTTATTTTCTCTGCTAAGGATCAGGACACATCTCTCAGTCTCTTACCTAATAGACCCTGCCTCTGACCTAGAACTTCTTTTCTCTGCTAGGGATCAGAACACATCTCTACATCTCTTACATAACAGACCCTACCTCTGACCTGGAACTTCTTTTCTCTGCTAGGGATCAGAACACATCTCTACATATCTTACCTAACAGACCCTGCCTCTGACCTAGAACTTATTTTCTCTGCTAAGGATCAGGACACATCTCTCAGTCTCTTACCTAATAGACCCTGCCTCTGACCTAGAACTTATTTTCTCTGCTAGGGATCAGAACACATCTCTACATCTCTTACATAACAGACCCTACCTCTGACCTTGAACTTCTTTTTTCTGCTAGGGATCAGAACACATCTCTACATATCTTACCTAACAGACCCTGCCTCTGACCTAGAAATTATTTTCTCTGCTAAGGATCAGGACACATCTCTCAGTCTCTTACCTAATAGACCCTGCCTCTGACCTGGAACTTATTTTCTCTGCTAGGGATCAGAACACATCTCTACATCTCTTACCTAACAGATCCTACCTCTGACCTGGAACTTATTTTCTCTGCTAGGGATCAGAACACATCTCTACATCTCTTACCTAATAGACCCTGCCTCTGACCTGGAACTTATTTTCTCTGCTAAGGATCAGGACACATCTCTAAGTCTCTTACCTAATAGACGCTGCCTCTGACCTGGAACTTATTTTCTCTGCTAGGGATCAGAACACATCTCTACATCTCTTACATAACAGACCCTATCTCTGACCTGGAACTTCTTTTCTCTGCTAGGGATCAGAACACATCTCTACATCTCTTACCTAAAAGACCCTGCCTCTGACCTGAAACTTATTTTCTCTGCTAAGTATCAGGACACATCTCTCAGTCTCTTACCTAATAGACCCTGCCTCTGACCTGGAACTACTTTTCACCCTGCCTATAATTCTTGCCACACTAACTACCTCCTGAATCAAGATACCACTTCCCTCCCATCCACCTCTAACTGTTGCAGCTATATAGCAGTTAAATCACCTGACTTTTCCATTTGCAGGTTATAACATTTGACCACTAGGGGCAGATAACATATTGAATATTAGAATCATTTACCTCAAACAACTCTGTCAGATCCCTTTCCTCTAACATTTAATGAAAAAACCCGTTGTAACTTAACAAACCTTCCTACCTAAGCAGACTTTCACTTCCTTCCTGACCTTCCTTGCTATTCCCTATCTGCTCTTCCCCAGGTTTTTGCCTATTCCACTTCCTTTAGATTGTAAGTAGCGAGTTTCTAATATTGTAAGGCACTTTGGAAAAAAGCACTTTCTACAATGATTTTAAGCTCAATTCAGGGCCCTCTATCTTCTACAGTTTTTTATTGTATTTTTCTACAGATTGTTATTTTTTTATTTTCCATGTTCTTATCCCCTGTACATTGCTACAGAATATGTTGGCGTGTTACAAATAAAAGTTAATAATAATATTCTATTGATGAATGCTGCCTGTGAGGGGAAGAGGTGGTGTAAATATCATTCAGATCTTGTTATCTTGTTCCTTCTACCTCCCTGCTATGATCAAGCACTCCAGAACTGATACAACAAAGACATGACAGAATAATCAATTTTCAATACTTATGATTTTCTCAGAAAATGTTTTATGTTCATGGCTTACACAGCTGCCGTTAGTTTGTTACACACATCATAAGTGCCATTTTTCTTGAAGTACAACAGCCCTTTAAATCTGTGATAGAAACAGTTAGGGAGCCCATATAGTGCAACATTAAAAAAACAAAACAACACAGTGAAATAGGGTGTAATTATAAAATGCCTTGTAACCAAGTAACACTTTTCAAATGAAAAAAAAAAACTTACTTTATAGCTATTGAGCAATTATTAAATATCTAATACACATATATGGGCACAAATCCCTAAATCATATGTAAATAAGTGATATCTTCATTTTTCCAGTGGATAAAGGACACTATCACAAAATATAAAATATATTTGTCTTACATGGTAATAAAGCCTCATTGCTTAAAGGGACATAATGGAGATTTCATATATGCTATGATTTAAAACTACATATAATAGGAAATCATTTCTCAAATCAATGATATTAAAAAAAAATCTTGCAGTAAAGTTACATTGACATTTGTAATATTTACTATTCATTCATGTTAATCTACCCATTAAACATAGAATGGTAATGTCATGATTACATTGTTTAGTGACTGTAATATTACCATTAATTATGCATATGGCCAAGGAGCATGACATTGTTGCATTGTGATTACGTATTATTGTTGTTTGGGTTATATATTGCCTCTACATTGTGATCTTGTATCCTAGTTATAATATGTTATAGAGGGAAAATGTGATATAGAACAGGCTATATGTGGAAATGGTAAAAATGCTCTGCACAGAAGTTTAACTGCAGAACATTGCATCTGCACACATACAGGCCATGATTCAAGGCAGATGACTGCTCCTAAGGAGTCCTGAGCAAACATTAAGGTTGTTACCCCTAGCTAGCGATAGACACCTGTCATGTAGTTTAGACATCTGGTAAGTTTTATCTCAAGAGCTCTAAAGCAACCAAGGATGCAAGGCAGATGTGCTGATATCACACACATACACAAAGGTAGATAAGGGTGTGGTATGGGAGATGAGTATACATTTGTTGGTTCTATGATTCAGTAATGGTTCAGTTCTAGTTTCCCATATCCACAGTGAGAGGCTGTTTTTGTGTTTGTATCCTGACTTGGGGAGTGGTCTTGCCATAGGCCGCTAGTAACCTGTATCCAGTATTCTCTGCCTGTACCTTTGGGCATTGCCCTCTTCAGATGCCACCTTTTGTGCCAGAGAGAACAAGAACCACAAAATTCTGCTAGGGTAGGTTTGAACTAGGTTCATATCAAGCCCCCTTAAAGAAGCAGATCGTGACAGGTAAATTATTATTCACGTTGATGATTGGTAATTACTGATAAAGGGCAATTACTCATAATAATAATTAGTAATTACTCATGGGGTCAGCACGCATTGTTTCCAATTTAAAGCATCTAAAGTTATTAAGACTAATTGCTCCATGAGGTCTGCACATGTTTAGATTCTTAATGTCACATGGCTTTAGGTTGGGATTAATGCATATCTCAAAAATGCATTAGTTCAGTATGGCTAGTATAAAAGTCTAAATATTTGTCAGGATACAAAGTATGTTTCTGTAAATGGATTTCTCGCAATCTTGATTTTTCTTGCAGTACATATTTTTTGAATTTATAAAATCACACTATATGCCATAGAAAAACCTAGCAGTCTCCAATAGAGACCATTTTTTTTTATTGTGAGGAGGAGTCCCTATATAACAACATAAGTCCCAAATCTATGTTACTGGATAAACAACAATAATGGATAATCCTCATTTGAAAGGAGATCACACTCAGCCAATTATATCCGCATGTACCGTGGATGGAGAGATGTCTAATAAATCCCTATGTGACTGTGATTCCAGACCCACTCTAGCTTTTATAGAGTGAAATTCTCCC
Organism: Discoglossus pictus; assembly: GCA_027410445.1. NCBI lineage: Eukaryota > Metazoa > Chordata > Amphibia > Anura > Alytidae > Discoglossus > Discoglossus pictus. Next base: position 140,084,986 of record CM050166.1, on the reverse strand, counting down.
AATACACCATTTATGTTCAGTCTCCTCAATATGCCAAGATTCTGCCGTAATTCCTATCCTTTTCCCAAGTAAATGATATTCCCCTTGGAAACCATGCATTTTATGTCCTTACAACCATGAACGAGGCATCATTCCCCTTATTACACATATTTTGACAACACTGAACGCATTCTGTCATGCCTGTAGTGTTTCAAAGGCATTTAAGAAATGTATGTATGAAAGGCACTTTCTTTATAAAAATGCATAGGAATTTTCTCTGTAGCATGTTGATTTGGTCCATACAGTATCTCTGTGGAATCTATATCATGTATTGGGAGTAAAGTCTTTGCATTTTCACAAATACTTACATTTAGATCCATTTGTTGATACGTACAAATAAAGTATCAGAAATATTGCAATCATGGAAGTGTTTTTGCTGTTTGCTATAGAAAACAGTCAGTTTATCCTTAGTAAACCACTTAGCAACAATCTAGAACCTTAGAGAATGTTGACCATTGAGAGGCAATAAGAAAGAGAAATCCTTCCATCTACTGAATACAGTGGACAAACAACCTTGGGTGTTCTTAAATCCAATGAGCTTTATCCTTAAACTAGGATAATCTAAAAAATATGTGTCATTCATTTTAAATATAATTTTAAATCACATAATGCATTACTGTAATTTTTGCACTTTCTTCTTTCCATATGTATCTTGTGAATATTGAGTAAACATGAATCCAAAGAAATTGGACACTTGATTTCATATATAATCGTCATTTACACAATACTTGCAATTCCATACCTATATATTTATTGAAACTTTTGCATTTGATTCTGAGGTATTTAAGAGCCTATTATTTATCACAGATTGTATTCTGTTTTTTTAAAATAACTTGTAAGAGTTGTTTTGACCACTCCTGTACATATATATATAAATTTATGACCTAAGCTATTTCCTAGTGCTTAACACTAAATTCAAAAAACGAGGGAAGTAATTTAATAGGGAAATTAGTGGGATTATTTAGTGTACTCCAGGATAAAGCAAGATAAGTAACAAAAAAGGTAAAAAGCGTCTATCCTAAAAGAATGGCTGTAAGTCAAAATGGGTGTCACTGTCCCATAATACTGTGGGATTAGCAATAAGTGACCACCTTAATTATGACAAAAAAAGCATCAAAAATGGTATAATGATAATAAGATGATGCTGGTATGCAAGCCTCATATGCAAAAGGTATTTGCTAATCATAAGGATGCAGCAACATATATTATAGATGAAAGGTTTGAGGATAGGCGCTGTTTATTTTTTTTTAAAGTGCACTAAACTAAGAAAAGTTTAAAAACAACAACAAAAAGGCAGGGGGTAGAGAGTGGTACCTTTAGTATAAATATAAATATGAACGCAGTACATTATAATGTAGAGTATAATAGGGGAGGAAGATATCACCATAAATCCTTAAATATACATATGTCACTTATAGCATCATCAAACCACTACATAAAGTTTAGGCTTTTACTGCTTAAGTGTGAAAAAGGATAGGAGTATCTTAAGTCTCCCCTTCAAGACATAAGGAAATACATGTGTACTTGCGTTTTTTGGAATGCCGCAAAAGGGAATATTTGTTCTGCTGTAGCTCACAAAGAGCATAGAATAGAGTGTACTATCTACCCCCTGCTCCCGACGGTATTTACATCTCACTATTCTTCTATCTTTTAGGTTACATACATATCTCTAGATCACTCATATCAAGCTTTTTCTTATACACTTTTCACTCTTATTTAGCCTTTTATTTTGCCCTTAAACACACTAAGGGACTCCATCCACCACCTTATAATTTTAATTTACTAGACTATATATTATATATTATACTCAATTTACCCATTTACCATTTACCTTCCACCAACTATCATCTTTTTATATAACTGTTTTTTTTTTATTTTATTTTATTATCTTTTCCACTTTCTAGCTTTAATTGCTCTCATCCACCTTAAGTCCTCTACTCTTTTATACACCCACGTACTCTGTCTATGTGGGTGGTGCCCACCACACATCAACAAAGTATGCAATGACTCTGGATGCTGTTCCAGCGTCTGTCATTGAGAATAACGTTTTACTATTTAAATCACGTCATGACATCACACGCATGTCACGTGATCAACGTTCATCACGTGACACGCTAACCAGGAAGTAAAAGCCATAGTGCCTAGGCCTTAAATAGGCCACTCATTCTTACACTCATTAGCCCATGAGTAAGCCCCATTAAGTGGCGAAACATACCGTCGGGAGCAGGGGGGAGATGGTACACTCTATTCTATGCTCTTTGTGAGCTACAGCAGAACAAATATTCCCTTTTGTGGCATTCCAAAAAACGCAAGTACACATGTATTTCCTTATGTCTTAATGGGGAGATTTAAGATACTCCTATCCTTTTTCACACTTAAGCAGTAAAAGCCTAAACTTTATGTAGTGGTCTGATAAACAGTGCCTATCCTCAAACCTTTCATCTATAATATATGTTGCTGCATCCCTATGATTAGCAAAACGCTTTTGCATATGAGGCTTGCATACCAGCATCATCTTATTATCATTATGCCATTGTTGATGCTTCTTTTGAAGCTCTAGAGATTTAATATCACACTACTCTATTTGTCATAATTAAGGTGGTCACTTATTGCTAATCCCACAGTATTATGGGACAGTGACACCCATTTTGACTTACAGTCATTCTTTTAGGATAGACGCTTTTTACCTTTTTTGTTACTTATCTTGCTTTATCCTGGAGTACACTAAATAATCCCACTAATTTACCTATTAAATTACTTCACTCCTTTACATTTTGATTATCAACTGCAGTCCTGTACTCCTTGCCTCGCTCCACTAGTCTATCATCTTCAAATCCTTCAAAACCTCACTAAAAACTGATCTTTCTATACCTCACCCATACCCGTTAGACTGTAAGGCCCTCATTCAATTGCGATTCGGCCAATTGAATAGTGCTCTAAATAAGCACATAACATATTTTTTTTAAATAAGTTTTTACTTAGTGAAAACCTTACTTTTGGATAGATGTTTACTAACTAAAAACCTCTTTAAAAAAGTATGTTATGTGCTTATTTAGACCCCTATTCAATTGGCCAAATTGCAATTGAATGAGGCCCTAAGTTTGCGAGTGTTCACCTTATTGGGTGCTTTAGATAAAGCACTTTGTTTGTTTGATTTTAAACTCAATAACACAGTTCTCCTTTCTTTTGTAATTTGTAAAGTTTGTTCTTGACTTGTATTTACCCGGTTTGTTCTTGACTTGTATCTACCCAGGTTTCGCATATTACAAATAAAGGTTAATAATAATAATAATAATAATAATAATAATAACAATAATAATAATAATAATAATAATTGTGCCTACTTATTTAGGCATTATTTTATAGTAGGCAAGCCCATACTTTAATGACATGTTATATACAATTCTTACAGCATATCAGCTGTGCAGCACCTCACCTACACCGGCTATCACACACCAATCTCTCCTACACCATCATGTCTAAACCCAGTGGAGATACTGTTCTACCTGAGCTGTGAAATTTGATGTTCTGTATAGGCTGAAAATAGTGTGCTACGCTACTTGTCACTCCAAGATGTACCTTTTGGGCATTACTGTTTATGTTATAAACACTCTGCATACTGTCCTCTTTGCTAAATTTGATCTTACTGTACGTTAAGTCTCTTCTACAAGAAAAAGACAATTTTAATAAGTCTGCAGTTTTTCTGGTTAGTAATGCTTTTCTTTAACTCTGGAGACTTGAAATCAATTTAAAATAACCAGAGTATGTATCTGATTTTGTTGTTTACTTTTAACTGGTTGTGTCACATTCAGTAGCACAGCAGTTAATGATTAGATATAGCACAGGATTTGTTTCATGTTGTGAGCTTGTCATAACGTCTTTCTTATCTAAACCTGTTTTCAATTTATATAAGTATATGCTTCGGGAGCGGTTTAGTTTAATCTCTCCTATTGGATCCCACGTAGAAAAATTCTCTGAGGGTGTTAAGCAGGCTTCGGCTCAATCATTAAATGCAACTGTGTGTTAAAGGGTTGTTGTAATCGTGCAACTGTCATAACTTTAGGTGTAGATCAATGTGAGCCTGTTTTTAATATATTGAAAGAAATTATTGAAGAAAAACAATCGTTTGTAAGATAACTGAGCCAGATTTAGCCATTCTTCCTCACACTTTATGCTACCAACCCACATGAGGTTGGCTTCCATGCAACTTTTTACTACATAGTGTTTTGCTTGTGGAAGAACATATATTTTCAGTGTGCATTTGATATTTAAATGTAAACTTTTTCATAAAAATAATTTAAAAGCTTGTTTATATTGATACACACAATAACTTTCAACTTCTATGGTTCAATTCAGCTTGAAGTGCATAATAGAAGTGTCAATTATCTCTGTGAGAAAACTGCAAGGAGATATCCACTATGACACGTCTAGTTGATTTCAGATCCAAAGGTTCCCTCTACCAATTAGGAAAAGGTCTTATAAAACAACATATTAAATGACAAGGTGTAAATGTAACTGCACATAAAAGTATTAAAGTTTTTTACAAGACTACAGGCTACTTATGAGACTTCAGAATCCCGTTAAGCTGTGCAGAATGGATTCATATAGGGTCCATAGAGGGAAAAAACAGCAGAGTTTACCCTATGCACTTCCACTGGCTACTGTATTCTTTAGGTATTGAAAAAAAAATATGGGTCACTTTTGATGTTATACAGAAACCTGAGTTGGACCTTTAAACACTGGGGGATACAAAAATAATAATGAATATTCATATTAATAAAATTGGATAAAAATGTAGTACAGACCTAGCTATATAGTACATTTTATTTCTCAGAATTGCATAGATACACTTCTACATAGGATGGAGCATATATATATATATATATATATATATATATATATATATATATATATATATATATATATATATATATATAAATATATATATATATATATATATATATATATATATATATATATATATATATATATATATATATATATATATATTAGAAGACAGCCAGAAAAATCATTAGGTGGTCAAAGTCTCACAATATTCAGGTAGTCCACCAACAGCCTCTGCTGTTTTGTGAGTGTTTAATTGAAGAAATGTTTAGGAACTACTGTGACAAAGCATTTTCTCTTTTCGCATGGAAGTAACACACTACATTTGTATCTAGTTTAACAGTAAGAAAAGGTTTATCTTTGAGAATTTCAATTTAGCACAATCCAGATGTAGTACCTCTCAGGCACTTATGCTAATAGCCAACTGGTTGCAAGAAACACTATACCTTGCCAGGACCCATGCTAGGCAGAAATGAGAAAAGCATTCTCAATCAGATTTGCTAGAACATGTTTTGATCTGCTGGTATATAATGACATTACGATGAATTGAAAAATTGGATAGCCTCAGAACAGCTAAACAGATAAGTATAATGAATGTTTTTAAAATTATCCCCACAAACGGATACAAACCAGTTGTTTTTGTAACATAACAAGCTCTATTTTAAAAGTTAAAGAGATTCCTAATCTAAAATTATGTAGTTTAAAAAAAAATATGTATCCTTAAAGCGATTGAAACGATAGCTAGACATTATATTAGCCATTTTTGGGCCATTCTAGAGATGTTCAACATTGTTTATAGTATTACACAAAAATATTCAGAGCTCTATTCAATTATATTGAGAGACTACCACAATGCTGCAAAAGCTGACAATAATATTACCTTAATACAAAATGTTTCAGGTGACAATTTGTTCCCTCAAATCTAATGGAGGAGGTGTTGGGTGTGAATTGGCATGCCTGCAGTGTAATGAGCACGTTCATTGTGCTTGTACCAGCCTGGTACTCTGTACACAGGAGGTATCAGTTATTTATACTCTCTCTTCCCCTTACTTCCTTTCTACCATAGAGCAGAAGCCAAGCTCTCCTTCTCCCTCAGGTCTTGAAAAGAACATAATCAACTCAGTAACTGGCTTACCTCAAAAACAGAGCATGCTGTTGCTCATCTTATTTATGGGTGCCCAGAATTACTAATTATGGCTCCACCTTATCATTTCTGATTAGTAGGTAAAAACATTGAGTCTTGCCTTTGTGTATAAGATAAATTATGTTTGAATTGGATAAGAAAGTCTGAGATTTTATTTTGTTATGATATTTTTTTGTGCTTGTATCTGTTTTTATATCTTCCCTTTTCTAGCCCACTGTTTCATTTTCCATGAGAGGAGACTTCTTTGTTCTTCCTTTATGCACCTGTACTAAAGTTTATTACACTAATTCCCTTAAAATCATTAAAATACTTTGAAGAAAAATGATATAGTTTTAAGAAATGTATAAAGCTCATAAAAAGGAAATAATATAATGCATATATATGTCAGCAAGAGGCTGGAGATTCCCAGAAACGTGTTAACCCAGGGGCAACTATGAATTTTGTGCCTAGGGGGGCCAGATATGTAAATCCAGCCCTGCACATATCATCTTCACCATAGACAATGCCAACATTTTAACTACCTCATTATCTATATGTTTTCATGCATTGTATTACCACAGTGTACTCATCAATTTCCCTTTATTAAGCATTATTTAAGCCATTTAAGCCATCTTTATTTTTGCTAGATTTTTATCATTTTGTACTTTTTATATTCTGTCTCTACATGAGTTTCAACTATCAGCTATGTAAGAGCTTATTAATGAAAAAATATCCCCCAATGTTATTCCAGGGGGCTTCTTTATCAAGTTGAGTGATCTCTTCACTGGAATTTGAGAGTTTTTTAGAAATAGTTTCATTAGCTTTTCATTAACTTTTTTTTATATGTATTGAGAGAGAAGAAACAGACATTGACATTCTGCATTTTAAAGTCAAGTAACATTTATGTTGGGTAACTTTAGGCATGTAACAATTAGATTGGTCTTAATAACCAACAGCCTTATTAAATTGCGATTTGGTAAATTTAAAAGGGCTCTATTTAAGCACACAGCATTTTTTTTTACAGAAGTTTGTAGTTAGTGAACTTCTATCCAAAAGCAAGGTTTTCACTAACTAAAAACTTCTGTAAAAAAAATATGCTTATAAAGAGCCCTTTTAAATTTACCGAAACACAATTTAATAAGGCTGCAAGTTTTCTAAACTTTTCTTTACCAAACAAAATATATAATAAATATTTTTCATTAGTTAAACGAATGGAATGGAGAGGGAGGGGAACAATAGTAAAAGAAGGAAGTGAGAAGGGTAGATTGTTGTTTATTTTTAGATCTCATTGCTTATGTTATTGTGGGATAAACACAAATTACTCTCCATGGCAATAGATTATTATTATTTACTATTTCTCTCTTGCTGACTCCAAACTTTCTTATCACACATAAAATATGATATATTTGTAAGTTCATATATGTATAGATCTATTCACATACTCTTAAAATTATATTATACATACAGGATTACAAACTGTTCAACCCTGACACCCAAAATCAATTTTCAACCTAATCCTTGCTTCCCCATCTCATGTTTATTAACTTATCACTTTAAAACTTACACCTCATACTTACTGACCTAACAAATTAATTTCCTCTACAGGGGCTAATTTAGTGAGTAGCCCTAACTCACCTTCCCAAACAGATTCAGTTTTTGTAGCTAAGACCATAAATTCAGCCTATTTACTATGACATAAATGTGTAACCCCTCCCTATGTCCCAGAGTAAACAAAGTACAAAAATAGAGGTGCTCAGTAAGAGAATGAACTAACCATAATAAATTAGTTCTATAGCCATGATAATCCACTCTGAGAGCAACCTCTTTTAGCCCACTTGTGCCATTGATAGGGAGAAATATCCTGCAGTATATCAGTCTGGTCTCACTCAAAAGAGTGAGTTTGTTAACGTTAAGATAAGTTTGTTCTCTGATTGAGCACCTCTGACTTTGTTTTTTGTTCATGCAAATTACCCTTAGGGGTTAGTCTCCCTAAGGTTTATGGGGAACTCTAGACATGGACTTCTTGCTCACTGTGCCTTAGGGAGTTCAGCTACACCTCACTGATAAGGCATAATGAAGGCTGAAACGTACAGCTGGATTTTGCTGTTTCTCATGTTCCAGGTAGAATTGCCTAGTATTTCGGCCGTGGATAACACATATGAGTGAGACCAGACTGATATACTACAGGATATTTCTTCCTGTGAAAGGCACAAATGAGCTAACAGAGGTTGTCCATGGAACTAACCTATTAAGGTAAGTTTGTTCTCTGATTGAGCAACTCTTACTTAGATTTTTGATTATACAGATTATATGCTGAAGTAATTGCATTTTCTTTATTTTGTAGATTATGCAAAAGCTTTATAAATTTAAGTCACATAATTAAGTACATCAAAGCGGAAATAGTATGTATATGTTTGATTTTGAACCACAGCACGAAAATTAACTCAATAAATTGTAAATTGTGAATTATATACAATCAAGATAACTTAACATCAATAAGGCAACATGAATATATTTATTGAAGAGTGAAAAAGCAATTGAATTAAGCCCACATATATGACTTGTTTTGTGCATATCTTTATTTGTGCATCATAAAATGAAAGTTGGCCCTTTAAAGAGATGTGATCAAGGGAAGTCTAGACCCATCATTTTCAGATTGCCTAAATTTGTATACAAAGTCATAATCCTAAAAATGAAAGGACAATTAGGTAATTTGTTATGGGTGGTGCTAAAGTCTTAATTTTTCAAGACTTTTCCCCAACTAATAAGAGGAAAAGAGTTTCTAACATCTACTCCAAACCTAGCAAATGAATCAATGCATAATGATTCAGTAATTTGGTGTGAATCAAAAATTGAAGCTAAAGATTTTTGGAACTACCTTCATGAACACAAAAACTTCCCCTTTCAACCAATGTATCTATGTTAAGGGATGCCAGATATTATAATATATCTTCAGGGTAAAATAGACAGCTTTTATAATTACAGTTATATTATAATTGAAAATTGTCTTTGTTCTTCAAATACAGATCTAAGACATATATAGGATCAACACACAGAGGGGCGTAATGTCAGAGGGATTCCTGTGTTGTTATAATGGGAGCCCTTCTGCATGCATTGACCAGCATCTATAGGAGGCATTTTGTTGGTTTCAAATGGACTGGAAAATAAGCACAAAACTGCCTATTGAGGTCTTACCTCCTCTTAAAATCATACTCAAATTGACATGACAATACACTTCCCTCTATAGCTCTTTGTAGGGGCAAACATGATCCACTGTTCTTGTATGTTCGGTTTTTGGTAATATCTTATAGATACCGCTCAATTTGGATAGATGCAACACATACTGCTTCATTTCAGTGGTTACTCATCATGTATATTAACATCAATTTTAATTGGTTCCTAAGGGAGGGTCTGGGCTTACTTAATTTGTTGAATCACTATAAAGTTAACTGGTTTGCACTACCCAAAGGACTACCGGTATATGAAATGTATAACTAATTTAGCTATCAATTTGGCTCTAGATAAGTTGTATGAGAGTGGTGCTACCTGTGGAACATGTGGGTGAGCCTTCTCTATTGTCCATATACAGAGAACTGTATAATCATTGTTTTTATGGCTCATGCTGACCTGGCTAGAGCATTTTATCCCTTTAATGTGAGTTAGGGATCAGTCTTTTTTTAATGCTAGTTCTTGCTTTCACTGCCTTAGAAGAGAACTAACCCAAGTTTTTTAAATTTGCAGTATCCCTAAACTGGAATCTGTTCCTAGGAGGCATTTAGTAACCTTTATGTACAAGACAGCAGTGACTGTTATTCAATCTAAAATATTCCCAGTAAACCAGAATATGGTGGTCAAAATCAGTGTTGAGAAGGCCTTGACAAGGTCTCCTGGCCTTATCTATTTGAAGTATTGAACTAATTGGGTTTCACAAATAATATTAATTTCCCACTATTTTCACAGTACAAGGGAATCCATCATGGTTGTCCGCTCCCACCATTTTATTTTGATCTGGAGATTGATTCTTTAATTCAGCCTCTTGTTGGTGGCAAAATACTTTCAATCAATCAAAGTAGGCAAAAAGAAATGTCAACATCTAGTCTTTCGCATATGGCCTGCTACTATATATATATTATCAGGGAAGCACTTCTACAGATAATTGTCATATTACAAACCTTTCAGAAGGCATAATGTTTTTTTATTAACCTGGAAGAGTCAGTAGAGTTATCCCAGTCGACAAATTGATTGATAAAAGACACTCTTCAGGTCTTATTACTTAGCACTGACAGTATTCATTTTTACACAGATAATGTATCCCAAGTGTTGGGCAAAATTAAGAGTAAATTGAAGAGATGTAATTTGCTTCCTCTTAATATTATTGTGGAATATATTTATCAAAAATGGTAATTTCCATTAATATGTAAACCCTTGCAAATGTTCCAGGTAATAACTTTACATTACACTCAGTTCTATGGTTTAATTTAGTAGGGCCAAGGCCTAATCTACAAATCCGATAAATATAATACACCACAAGGTTTAATTGATTAAATATTAGTCTTTTTAGAATCACTAATTCAGTACGCTATGTGTGTATCCACAGATCAGAAACATACACATTGATCCCTAGACTAACAGCTTGGTACTAATCTCATTTTTAACTTAATTATTACATGCAAAATCTGAGTGTAGCTCTTACAACCTAGTTTATAATTCGATTAGGGGATGTCTTCTGGCCAGGAATATCTTTACATTCTTATCCTTTACAGGTAATATCAATTTCCAGGATGTTAAAGCGGACACCCAGCTAATGAGAGCAGAATGGGCTTTACTGTGTAAAGTTACTTTCTCATCTACCCTACTGGCACAATTAAATCTGTTCAACAATTTTGTGAGCAATATTAATTGTTCAACAAACATTTTTTCATGGATGTACAAGCTAGACATTATGAAGCATCCAGTCGCCCAGCTCTATCCTCTCAAATGACAACATATTGGATATTCTTTGTGGGATTGGTGAAATGAAGAATGGAGGATGATACCCTACCCTAGAGATAGATTTAACTCCTTAAAAACGATCCAGCTGGTTGTTGCCATGATCTGCACTATAAATGATTGCACAGGCTTTACACAGCACCAATTGCTGCCAAAATAGGTCTGGCAGAAACGGATTGCCATTCTTCTTTGCTTTATTTGCTCCCGGACTGCCCAGCTCTCACTCACTTGTGAAACAAAGTCTTCAATTATTTTTCCAACAAACTTAAGTTACAAAAACTTACCAAAAGCTGGTTGTCGATCTAAGGGGTATATGGACTGGTTATTCACTTTAAAACACTTGGAAAACATTTTGTTACCTTCATCTTGACATTCTTGACTGGTCTTAGCAATGGGGCTCAAAGGAGTATTTTGTGGTATTTGAAGTGTGGCTACAATATGTGATAAAGAGTGGCTGGGTGAGATTTTATTTTCCTTCTTTCCTCTTATCTAGTTCTATAGTCAATTAATTTTTAATTTGTTTCCGTCATACCAGCTAGGTGAGGCATGGCTAGGTAACTAAATTTGAATTTGTAAAACAGCTATTGTATAGTCCCAGGTAACAAGAAAACCTCATTCGACAAAGTTCTATCTTATTTGATGTCTTGGGATGTAGGAATTGTCTTAGTATCTTCACTGAGTGTTATATTGTTTAGTGTAACTCACAATACCTATGTCTGGAGGGATAGTACATTTGAAGGGGGAACTGAAAGCTGCATTTATTGAGGAGAGATGACCAAAGTCAGGACTTTGTCCTATTGGGTAAATGGCAGTAGGGTCAATTTGTTTGTTTTTTTCTTTTGTTTTTTTCTTCTTCTTTGTGTTCCCCTCTTTAAGTACCTGGTCAACGGATAAGGATACTGTGGCCATCAGAGGTGGTTTTATGAGGATATATCTGAGCAAATTGTGTATGAGGATGGGGAAAATGTTGTACTAGATCATTATCATGTTAAAATGTATTATTTTTTCACTCCTGAATTCTTTACTTTGATGTATTCTTGTGTTTTTGTAATGAATTATTAAAATGTTCATTAAAAAAAGAAAATGAAAGTAGCACTTTGGCTGTAAATAAAATTGTATGATTCATCTCTGTACTGTGTACACAAGCACGGTCTCTACAGCTATCACTGTGCAATATTGACTTCATTGAAGCAGAATTAATCTCAAGACACTCATCCTCCTTTATCACAAATGATCTTTTAAAATCAAGAAACAAAAAAGTACTTGCTCAAACAAGCAGAGCTTTACATTATCCAATGTTTAACACCTGTACGCAGGCATTCTTATATTCATATGATCTTTCATGTAATACCAACATATTCTAAAGAAAAAGTATTCATGCAATAGTATATCAGAAAATACATAGATCCCAAAAGTGTATTTATGAGGATAATAGTTATGTATGCAGTAAAACAGATTTATCATATACCTGTTTTATACTATTCAGTAGCACTACACTTGTCAGTATGAACAACGTTTTTAGAGTTGAAAATAAAATATTACTTTTTATATGCAAATATGCTGCTATGAGATCTCACATTTTGGTTTCTGGTAATCAAATCCCTTAGGTGGGAAAATACTTGGTTGTACAGTAAGTTCTATCTAGACAATGGGAATGAGGCATCTATAAGTGACAAAGCTTTCTGCAGAGGTAATAGAAAGCTAATTATTTTACAAGGACACTGTTGACAATAGAAAAAGGATTCATGCAATAAAGAACATTTTGGTATGAAAGATAAAAATGCAAAGGCTGCATTTATTTTTGTATTTTTTAAAATAAACATTTTGTCCATAATCTAGTTAACTACTCAAGAGCCATTGAGTAAAAATGTGATTACAGAGGTTGTTTAATAACACTGAATCCAACATATAATGTGTTGCATGTTAAATGGAAAAAGACTCATAAAGTGATTCTTTATAAACCCCTGCAACAAATCACAGATAGTTTATCTTGCTGGTGGGAAGCTCTTTTTTAGGTCATTGTTATGCAAAATGTGTATCTACTAAATCTCTAATAAAACACTCATTAGATAAAACACTCATTATAACTAGCCAAACACTGCAATGTATTAAAGTAATAATCATGTACAGTACACTTTTTGCAAAGACTTCCAATTAAAAGACACAATTATTGGCCTCAATAAAAACAAACAGACAATCTAATTGAAGACAAGAAAATATTTAGCCAACATATTGCCATTTTCTCTTTGATTAATACTCATATGAAGATAGTTTGAGATTTAGAGACAAGGGATGTACGAACAGCTCTGGGGACAAACAAAGTTTAATAGTGTGTGTTATGGGATGGTGACTACTTAGGAGCATCACAAACGGTTTGGCTCTCTGAACAACGGCAGGCAAGTTTCCTGTGGACAAAATTGTAGCAGTACCAAAGGTATCGTTTTCTGCCTCATCAGTGAGGTTAATGCTGATTTTAAAAGGGAGAAGGAGCAAGATTTCCTCTTCTGGAGCATGGTTAACCCAAAGGTATATAAATGAAACACAAATGGTATATGAAACACTCAGCTGTTTCATGTGTATCTTCAATAACAATCAGTCACAACACTAGCTCAAGATTTTTTAAGACTTTTGGAAGACTTTTACTCACTGTAATAAAGTTCTGTCTTTGTTGTAATTATTACATTATTATTACATTAATGCACTGTTGTTTTTGAAATGTAATATGCATCCATGTTCCCTATGTGTTTATTATCCTCTACTGGAAGACTAAATTGTTTTTTTTATTTGATATTTTTATTTTCATAAACATGACACTCATTAGCAAAATACAAATACAAAATCTTATGCCCATTTTGTTCACAGAAAAATAGACAAATACTTTTAACAACACTAAAAAAGTGATGTGTTGTTATTACTGTTATTTTGTTTATAAAGATCCAAGATATTCTACAACTGTTAACAATGCAATGTCTAGTAATCATAAACATACAGTGACTGCACACAAAATACCATCCAGTTGTGCTCAAAAGTTTGCATACCCTGGCAGAAATTGCAAAATGCTGGCAATTATTTTGAAAATATGACTGATCATGCAAAAAAAAAAAAATATTTTATTGAAGGATAGTAATCATATGAAGCCATTTATTATCACATGGCCTTGAACAAAAGTTTACATACCCTTAGTTCTTAATACTGTGTATTGCCCCATTTAGCATCAATGACAACAGTCTTTTGTAATAGTTGTTTATGAGGCCCCTAATTCTTGCAGGTGGTATAGCTGCCCATTTGTCTTGGCAAAATGCCTACAGGTCATGCAAAGTCTTTGGTCGTCTTGCATGAACCTCTTGTTTGAGATCTCTCCAGAGTGGCTTGATGATATGAAGGTCAGGAGACTGTGATGTCCACTCCACAACCTTCACATTTTTCTGCTGTAACCACTGGAGGGTCAACTTGGCCTGGTGCCTAGGGTCATTGTCATTGGAAAGTCCAAGAGTGTCCCATGCACAGCCTTCGTGCAGAAGAATGTAAATTGTCTGCCACTATTTTCTGATAACATGCTGCATTAATCTTGCTATCAATTTTCAGAAGATTCCCCGTGCCTTTAGAGTCCCCCCCCCCCCAAAAAAAAAAAAAACATCAGTGAGTCATCACTATGCTTTACAGTGCGAATGGTATTCTTTTCATGATAGGCCTTGTTGACCCCTCTCCAAACATAGCGCTTATGGTTGTGACCATAAAGCTCTATTTTGATCTCATCACTCCAAATTACAGTGTGCCAAAAGATGTGAGTCGTGTCAAGATGTTGTCAGGCATACTGTAACCAGGCTTTTTTGTGGAATTGGCGCAGTAAAGACTTCTTTCTGGCATCTTGACCATGCAGCTCCTTTTTGTTCAAGTGTCATTGTTTTGTGCTCCTTGAAAAAACCACGCTATCTTTTTCAAGAGCAGCGTGTATTTCTCCTGAGGTTTTTCTTTGTATTATCAAAATTCTTCTGGCAGTCGTGGCTGAAATCGTTCTTGGTTTACCTGACCTTGGCTTGGTATCAAGAGATCCCTGACTTTTCCACTTCTTAATAAGTGATTGAACAGTACTGACTGGCATTAAAAAGGCTTTGGATATCTTTTAATATCCCTTTCCATCTTTATGAAGTTCCATTACCTTGTTACGCAGGTCTTTTGACAGTTCTTTTCTGCACAGGTGTCGGAAATTAACCTTTAATTGCCATTTTAATCTGTGTGTGTCACCTTGTGTGTCTGTAACACGGCCAAACATTCAAGGGTATGTAAACTTGTGATCAAGACCATTTGGGTGATTTCTGTTATCATTATGATTTTAAAAGGAGCCAAACAACTATATGATTTTAAATGGCTTTATATAATTACAATCCTTTGATAATTTTTTTTTTTTGCATGATCAGTACTATTTTCAAAATAAATGTCAAAATTTCACAATTTCTGCCAGGGTATGCAAACTTTTGAGCACAACCGTAAATATACTGTGTGTATATATATATATATATATATATATATATATATATACAGTATATATATATATATAGTATCAATTGTTAAACTATGGCACCCTTTTGGAAACAGTGTTCATTTGAGATTAAAATAAAAAAACAGAACTGTAAGATGCCCACAAAAACTGTAAATTTCAAAAGTACACATCTTAATGGTCTTAGGGCAGCAATACAAAGTATACTGTAGATTGGGACAAAGTACTGACAGGTAAAAATACTGAACATAAATAGACAACGTTGGAATCCTTTCTAAATATACATATGTATCACTATATGCCATGTGGAAATAAAAGTAGAAGGAGTAAATCACATCCCATGTGGCTTAACAAGGTTTTGCAAAAGGGCTATTAGACTGGCTAAAATAGAAAATGAAAAGTTAGTTGCACAGGAAAGTAAGACTAACCCTAAAATATTTTTTTAAATATATTAATGGGAAGAAGTCCAAGAAGGAAGGTTTAGGAATATTACAATGTGAAACATGCTGTGTGACAATTAGTGACCAGGAAAAGGCAGATGAGCTAAATATTATTTATTTCTTAGATTATTTTCTTCGGTATACACAAGGTAAGTACCAGTGGTTGGGACACTGCAACATAATGGGGCTACACTACCTTTACTAAATAATTAGTTAATGCAGGAAGAAATACAAAAGAGGTTGAAAAAAATAAATATCAATAAAGCCCCAGGTCCTAAAGGAATACATCCACGGGTAATAAGGGAACTGGGTTCTGTAATAGCCAAACCATTATGTCTAATTTTTCAAGATTCACTCAACACAGGGTGACTGGAGAAAAGCAGTAATAATCTATATTTAAGAAAGGAGCAAGTATAAATCCAGTACATTATAGACCAGAGAGCCTTACTTCTGTAGTGGGAAAGCTATTATAAGGGTTAAAAAGGGATAGTATACAAGAATATGTCTATTTAAACAAGATTATAAGTAGGAATCAACATGGATTTATGAGGGATAAGTCATGTCAAACAAACATAATTAGTTTCTATGAAGAGGTCAGTAGGAACTTGGTCTTTTTTGGATTTTGCAAAGGCTTTTGACATAGTGCCACATGGGGGACTCTTCTGCACACTAAGGGATACAGGAATTGCAATAAATATCTGCTCATGGATTGAGAGCTGGCTACAAGAAGCAAAGGGTTGTTGTTAATGGAACATACTCAGATTGGACTAATGTGGTAAATGGGGCTCCTCAAGGTTCAGTATTAGGTCTTCTCCTTTTTAACATCTTTATTAATTAAAGGATTAGAAAGTCTTGTCTCCATTTTTGCTAATGACACTGATGACACTAAGTTGTGCAAGGTAATTAAATCAGAAAATGATGTACTTTCCCTCTGAAGGGATTTGCAGAAATAATAGAAATGGGCGACTAAATGGCAGATGAGATTTAATCCAAATAAATGTAAATTTATGCATTTGGGAAGGAAAAATAGCTATGCAATTTAAAATCTTAATGGAGCAAATCTAGGGGGATCAGATATTGAAAGTGATTTGGGAGTACTTGTGGAGTACCACCTAGGTAAGAGTGCTCAATACCAAGCATCATCTGCAAAGGCAAGTAAAATATTAGCATGTATTAAGAAGGGTATAGAAGAATGAGAAGCAAATATAATTCTGCCACTGTACAAATCCCTAGTACGCCCTTATTTGGAATATGGAGTACAGTTTTGGGTACCACTTAATAAAAAGGACATTTTAGAGCAGATAAAAGTACAAAACGAATAAGGGGAATGGAGGGCTAAGTTATGAAGAGAGACTAATCAAATTAAACATATTTTCTCTAGGAAAAAGGTGTCTAAGAGGGGATATGATTACATTATATAACATTATATTACATTATATAAATACATCCAGGGTCAGTAAAAAGCTTTCTCAAGCAACTTTTTGTGCCAAAAAGTTTTCAAATGGCAAGAGGGCATCCTTTGAGGTTAGAAAGAAAAGGGTTCTTCAAAAAGGGTGATTAAAATGTGGAATTCTCTACTAAAGGAGGTGATGACAGCAGATTCGATAGATAACTTTAAAAAGGGATTGGATATATTTTTTTAAAAAAAGGGCATTCAGGGCTATCCTGGATAATTAGAGAGGGAGTATTGATCCAGTATCTGGGGTCAGGAAAGATTTTTTTTTCTTCCCTTTTGAGAAAATGTCACTGTTTTTTTTTCTATTTGCCTTCCTCTAGTTCAATTAACATCTAACAATTAATCTGCATAATGCAGATCAGAGGAGATCTAAAAAGGTTGAATGTAATGGACTAAAGGTCTTTTTTTCAACCTCAATTACTATGGGCCTCATTCTATTATCGGCTGCAGCCGTTGCGGGGCCGCAAGGACCGGCCGCAAGCTATTCTGCTATTCTATTCCCCTCCGGCCGGGGATTCCGGCAGGCTTGCGGGCGGCGCCTTGCTATCTCTTGCGGCCGCTCGCGCCGGAGGAAATCCTTTGATCTAAAACGGCCGCAAGGAAATCGGCCGTAAGAAAATCCTATTTGCAATTCAATTGCTCCGGGAACCCTCTCTGCAAGGCTAAAACCGAGCCGCAGCTTACTTGCAGGAAAGAGGTCCCGCTAGCACCAATTAAGCACGAAATATAGCCCAAATAAAGCCATCCTGCACTTTGAGAAGACTATAAAGTGATTTTCGGTGTTAGCAAAAATAGCACAAAATTCCCCTATACTCAAATCCGTAAAATATATATTTTTTAATATACGTCAAATATCCATGTAAAAAGTCCAGAGTGCTTGGAGCACCTCAGACCCGCCCACGCCGCAGCCGGAAAATAAACAGTTAATTTGAACTCGGGTTTGGGCTGATGTGCAAGCTTGAGAGTGGGTTACTTTTAATCCTCATGTCCCCCAATATGATCCCTAGCATTTACAGAGCTGTACAGTGCAGGCTTGAATTTATTTTTGAGTTTTAAGTTTTCAGAGCTTACAGCCGGTAGCAAGATTTACGGCCGGCCGTAAGAGGAGATCCCGTTTAATTGAATTGCAAGGTAACGGGACCCCCGCAAGGAATCGTAGCCTTACGGCCGATAATAGAATGAGGCCCTATGTAACTATGATATATGAATGAATAATCAGAATATTGCAGTATATAGTGATGCGTTTTTTATTGGACAAACTTATTCATAATATAGCGACAAGATTTCAAGGGTAAACTTCTCTTTATCAAGTCAAAAAACACTTTTGACTTGATAAAGAGAGGCTTATCTTTAGAAAGTTTGTCCAATAAAAAATATGTTTGACCTACTAAAAAGGTATCACTACATACTGCAATACTCTGATTATTGATCTAGATTACTAGACACTCACCGCTGCCTCAATCTTTATATATATATATATATATATATATATATATATATATATATATATACATATATATATATATATATATACAATAGATTAGGGAATATTATTAATGTTACATTGGCTCCTCACCAAGGGTGTTCATCTTTCCCTATAATGTACCTTTATTCTCATTGACGTGTGATTTAATTTGTTTAGCAGCAATTGCATTATATTTACCACATCTACACTACTGTAGCCTAAACCACACGTAGACCCATATTAATGTTCTTATGCTAATACATTTAAATGCAATTAATTTAAGGACTTTATTCTTAATGTCATATTACATAAATACTTAAAGTACCAGCTTACATAATTGAGCATAATGGCTCAGATATAACTTGCCACTGATGAAAGGATCTATTATTTTGCAACATCATTCTTACAGAATTTAATGGTGCTCTGTAGAGTGCAGCATCAATTATACTAACCATCAACGCATCAATTGTGGCACATTAAGTCCACAATATATTGACTGCATCTGTATATAATTGGTTAATTAGCTTTTCTCTTAAGTTTCCACTTAAATATGCACTTCATAATTTGGCTGGAATAATCTTTCACATCAAGCCTGTTTGAAAACACTTGCTGTTTCATTAGTTCTGTCACTTTGGATTTTGAATTTTAGGTGAACTGTTTTAATGCTCTTTTAATGTAAAATATTTTTTTCTTAAATGTAGCGGTATTATTTATTGTTTTTGTTTGTTTGTTTATAAAAAGCCCAAATATTCTAGAACTGTTAACACTGTGTGGTGAAAAAAAAAATGATGTGCCACAGAAGAGATAATGTAGAGATAGAGGGGTAGCAAGTCCCTGCTACCAGCAAGTTGGGTCCATGTTAGAACCAACAGTACAGATTTGCAAGCACACTTTTGTGTCAATGGGAAGTTGGGGGTAAAATTATTACTATTATTAACCTTTATTTGTAATGCTTCAACATATTCTTTAGTGCTAAACAGGATAGAATCACGTCAAAAACAATTTTAGCAAATTACAAAAGAAAGCATACAAAGTGCTTTCTCTAAAGCAACTAATAAGATTAAAAACTTACAAACTTACAGTCTAGGTCTAGGGTGTATGGGTGAGGTATATAAAAGTGTGGTACAATATATTACATAGATTAAGGCTGAAGGTAATATTCTTTTTTTAAATACATGAGTTAATGAGGTTTTGAAGGATTTGAGGCAAGAGGATAGTCTAGTGGAGTGAGGCAAGGAGTTCCAAAGAATTGGGATAGCACAAGAAAAGTCCTGAAGGTTATCTAGCATATGGTTAAGGGATATATAGCGTTAGTCCCAGGATCCTGCATGTGGACCATATTTGGTTTCAGTACAAGTGGATCATCCAATAGCTTGGTTTACTTGCCTGTGCAAATGCATGAGTATCTTGAAAATGTGACAATAGCAACTGTGAACCCTAATAGTAGATAATATGTACACTATATGCAGGAGAAGACTTGTACACATTGGAAAGGGTGATCACTCTGTAATGCTAACTTTTTGGGTCAGTCATAAGATGTATTTGAAGTTGGTAATGATAAGATTTTTTTAGAGCTTTTTGGGGAATTGTTAGGTGTAGGGCTTGAGTATATGCTGTACCTAATAGATGAATTTTGAGGGAATTCCAGTAAACTTCCCCTGAGAATGCTCAGCATCAAAACAATTAAAGAACCATATTCTACATTGTTTCTCTTGGATGGCATAATCCAAATTCTAAACCCATAACACTAAGCGCAACTTATTCTAAAAACCATAACTCCACAACAACAAAAATATACAAGAATTGATTATAGACTGTTACAAAGTAGAAAATCCCTTAGAGAACTATTAATTTACAACGTTATTTAACTAGACATGCCATAATTAAAAAATTGTATACTTTTACAGATGAGCACAAATCAAATACTATAGGAAGAAATATGTCCCAATTCAACATAATCTATGGATTGGTGTTAAGCGCCGTTGTGTTCAGTATATTAAGTAGTTAATTACAGATTATTCAATGAAAGGCTACTAAATTTGCATAGTCTATATCATAAAATATTCAGTAAATGTATCAGATTATGCAGGCAAGGAAGAGTAGAGACTGAGGATTTAGAGGCACCTTTAAATAGAAGAATGGATTCAGAAAAGTAAAGTAGATAAGGCTGGGTAAGCACTTTCAGTAATCTATCATATACATGTATAGATTTGGCTAATTCACTGTACTACATAACCTGAAATATCTCATTTAATGAGTGTTCATAAGGTCCAATGAAAGTTTGTATCGACTCTAACCTACTATAATATATAGTATAGTATATATAATATAAGTGGCAAAGAGAATGTTCCATTTATTTGTAGAAAGGAAAAGTACACATAAATATAATTGCAATTGATTGTAAGTAGAAATTAAACAAGTAGAAGTGCCTCAAAACTGGTACAAAAGAATGAGATATTTATTTGTTAAACATGTTTAAGAATTAAATGTAATTGTCCACTCTTAAATGCTTCTTTGGATATTTCCATTTTTTATGGGGCATGCTCTTATTATGTATTACCCCTACTGTTATTCTTAAATTATTGCTCAGAAGGAGGAACTTTCAGTTGATTAATACATAAAATAACTCAAACTTCAATATCAATTTTAAGACACTTCCATTAAGAAATTATAAAAACAATACATTGAAATTACTCTTATTTTCAGGACCATTATCAAAAATGTTGTATATTGTATTAGCATATTTGGCAAGAATACATTGAATAATTGTTAAAAGATAATCAGACGTCAACTCTTTTGTGCTGTTTTTTTTTGTCTGGTAAATATGGAATGTGCACAGAAATAGATTAACACCCAGTAGAACCCCCATTTTAGGATGCAACACCTGCATATTTCCCTATATACTCACTCTACTACCACATTGAGATCTATCACTTCTACAATACTGCACCTTATGCCTATATTTTATTCCCAATTTTGGTATCATAGGTTGTCCCTTACCAACCAACAAGTTATTTGTAAACTAGACAATACAGTGTTCTGTGCTTTGTAGAACATAATCAAACACTGATTGTAGATACAACCAAGAATGCACTGAATACGTCTAATATGGGATCACCATTGCCACTGCAAACCAGTACATTATCTTAGCACAAATATAATCTACCATGGCAAAAGCAATATTACAATGTAATAAGGGGAATGTAGGGGCTAAGTTATGAAGAAAGACTAACAAAATTAAACTTATTTTCGCTAGAAAAAAGGTGTCTAAGAGGAGATATGATTACGTTATATAAATACATCCAGGGTCAATATAAGGCTTTGTCAAGTGAACTTTTTGTAGCAAGAGATTATCAACTGACAAGAGGACATCCTTTGAGGTTAGAGGAAAAAAGATTTCACCTTAAACAAAGAAAAGGGTTCTTCACAGTTAGGGTGGTTAAACTGTGGAATTCTCTACCAAAGGAGGTGGTGACAGCGAATTCGACAACTTCAAAAAGGGGTTGGATATATTTTTGAATAAAGAGGGCATTCAAGGCTATCCTAGATAACCAGCAAGGAATATTGATCCAGGGAGAAATTTGATCGCCAGTTTCTGGGGTCAGGAAGGAATTTTGCTTTTTTTTTCCCTTATGAGACAATTGGCAAAGTTTCAATGTTTTTTTTTTTTTTTTCTGTTTGCCTTCCTCTGGATCAATTAACAATTAACAATAATAATAAATAGTCCACATTAAAAAGATCAATAGAGATCTAAAAAGGTTGAACTTGATGTACTAACTCTTTATTCATCCTCCAATACTATACTATTAATAATTATTTAATCAATAATTTAATTAATAACTAATCCGCATATTGCAGATCAGAGGAGATCTTAACAGGTTGAACTTGATGGACTGAAAGTCTTTTTTCAACCTTAATTACTATGGCCCTCATTCAATTGCAATGTTGCAAATTGAATAGGGGTCTAAATAAGCACATCACATATATTTTTTAAAGAAGTTTTTAGTTATTAAGCATCTATCCAAAAGCACGGTTTTCACTAACTAAAAACTTCTTTAAAAAATATATATTATGTGCTTATTTAGAGCCGTATTCAATTTGCAAAATCGCAATTGAATGAGGGCCTATGTAACTATGTAATGTGACTATGTTTTGTATAATATGATAGTAAGAACTAACAGTGACTAATTTATGCAAGGCACACACAATTCCTTAATCACAAAAAGTATAATTGCAGGAAAGAATACTTACAAAATATTAGTATATTTTACTTATATGAGATACTTTGTAGCTAAAACCAAATTGCCTATGCAAGCTAATTAAATATTGTAGAAATTCTCTGCTTGAGAGACTATTGAACACATTTTATTGGTTATGTTTATGTACTGGGAATAAAATTGTTTTATAAGTTAGTTTCCCACTTTTAATTAACTTTCACAATCAAATATAAAAAAAATCATGTGTTTTATGTATTTCATATTACACAAATTATAGGATGATATTGCTGCTTTCTAAAAGAAACAAAATGGTTGAAAATGTAAAAATAAAAATGCAGCGACACATCCTTTAACAGTTATGCAGATGCTGTAACGTTACTCATTAGTTTGGCATGGTTTGACTGTATAAAAACGGTTTTATTGTTTTAGACAAAGTTTTAAACAAAATAAACTGTCACTTTTAAGTCTTGCCTAGGTATACTTACATTAATAAGAGTGAAACTCTTTGCTTTCTTTATTAAGTATGCAGCCCAAGTAGCACAGTGCATATGTTGCTGTTAAAATTATATTCTTATGAGATAGTGTCTCGTGTATTTGCCTGGTACTTGTGTGTTAATATTCTATCTCGATTGTTCTCACTCTTTTCCTGCTTTGTTTCCTTTCTCTTACCTAATACCCATTTGCCTACTTCAGGGCTTTCCCTTGATTAAATGACACTCCAAGTGAAAAAGTTCTAGAGCATTCTAGGCCATCTCTCACACTTATTAGCATGTATTTGTGTTTACAAGTGTCTGGCAAGCTCTATCACATGTTTGTAGAAACCTATAAAGCTGGTAGTTTAGTTAAATTGACCAGTTTATTAATGTTTGTTCAAAAATGCTTATTTTTTTGCTATGTTAGTTAAAAGTGTTCTGCACTGTACAGTTTGGTCTAAATCAGCAAGACCTTGGTGTTAAAGATCGGAGTTCTCATACTATATGCATGGCACCCCAGTCAGCTGGACACAAATTACTTGCTCATCCCTTTCCATTGCTTTTTGTAGAAGAAAAATATATCCTCAAACTCGACATTCTACTCCAAAACCCAGTCATGATACCAAAACATAGAGGCCTCTGATTTTCTTTAGTTTATCTGGACACGCGTGGACCAGCAACAGAATAACATTCACAATGTCTGCCACTAATGACAAATATATACAAAAACCTAACCTTTTATAGTATTTCATATATACCGGATACGGTACATTCCATTACTACCTTCTAGAAAATGGTCCATTCCATCACCTCCCATATCTAGACCAGTAAGATATTATTTATATATTGCAGACCAATAAAAGATGAAACATGCAGTTAGCACGCATTAACCATTCTGATACGTCACATTATTTGAGAACAACACCCTCAACCTGCAATCTCCATGCATAGGCCAAGTTGTTGTTCATATATTATCCTTGGGATTTGGCCTTTAACAGTTGTTTATGGCTTCTACTAAATTTGCTAAATATGGGCGTAGCCAAATACCAAAGATAATAATTTTATATATATATATATATATATATATATATATATATATATACAGTGCCTTGCAAAAGTATTCACTGCTTTGGCATTTTTCATGTTTTGTTGCCTCACAACCTGGAATTAACATCGATTGATTGAGGATTTGCATCATTTAATATACAGAACATACCCGCAACTTTGAAGATTTTTCTTATTTTTTTTTTATTGTGAAGCAAACAACAAATAACAAAATAACAGAAAAAGTCAATGTGCATAACTATTCACCTCTCTAAAGTCAATACTTTGTAGAGCCTCCTTTTGCAGCAATCACAGCTCCAAGTCGCTTTGGATAAGTCTCTATGAGCTTGCCACATCTTACCACTGGGATTTTTGCCCATTTCTCATTGCAAAACTGCTTCAGCTCCTTTAAGTTTGATGGTGTGCGCTTGTGAACAGCAATCTTTAAGTCTGACCAAAGATTTTCAATTGGATTGAGGTCTGGGCTTTTTATTTATTTTTATTTTAGAAAAGTATAAATTACATACACTTCATAAACAAACATATCATCTACTCATCTGTTGGGAAATTTGCACATCAAACAGGAGGAGAAGAACAATATACCAGACAAAATAAATTGTACAACTTATCAGTTGGGTAAAGGAAATAAAACCATATACTGAAATCACGTGCCTCTTCCCTTTTCTTTAGATTTTAAAGTTAACAACGAGAAATGTTACATGAAGAAGCACAAAAGTACAGTACATGGGATCGTTCTAGTTAGACAGTTATTGTTATCATTCTGTCTTTTACTTCCTTTTCCTTTCCCTCTTCTTTTACCCTTCTTTTATTTCCATCTTACTAAGGCCTTCCATCTCTTTTTGGTCCTTTGCACCATTAAGTTCATTCAATAAATTGATCTACAATAGTGTCCCAACCGCATCACAATAATATTGCGAACTACTATTCTAAAATATAAATTCAAACTAAACACACTTCCATTCACACTTCTTCCATTCATGGCTTCGGGTCCGGCGGGGGCTCGGGCAGGGATATCGGGAGAATGGGCCAGGGAGAGGTGGCCAGAACGTCCTAGGTCAGATCAGTGACTTCCTTAATTACGTATTAGAGAAATACTTATCCCAGGATAGACTACTTTTTTTTATCTCGCCCAAGTCGGTAAAGTTTAATTCTAGCAGACGATTTTTATCCACTTTTGTTTTAACCTCATTCCAAGACGGGACATATTTCTGCTTCCACTTGGATGCTATCAATGATTTTGCTACCATAAAAATCTGCAACATAAGGGCTTTAACTTTCTCATGGTCTAACCCACTAATCATTGCCATCCTAACCGGCGTATAATGCCACCTATTGCAGATTTTAAAATGGAGCTCTCTATAGTAGGGATTTTTAACAAATCTATCCGTAATTGCATATGATCTATGCCAATCTTCTATGGTCCAATTATACTCCAATTCACCCTCCCAGTCCTGCATGCACTTGGACTTATACTCCATTTGTGGCCTTCTGATGATATCATAACATTTTGAAATAGGATGAGTTTTAGATTCTGCCATAATCAATTTTTCAAATTGAGTTAAGTCTCTTGATTTAGTCAAGTAAAACTCTGACTTTTTGAGAACTTTTCCCAACGTAAGAAATTCTAACCATGAGATCTTTAGTTGAGGGGCTTTTATTTTTATATTCTCCAATGAAAATGTATTTTCAGGGAACAGTTCGAACAGCAGGTTAAAACCTGCTTTAGCTATCCTCCCTAAAGTCGGAGATTCAAAATATGTTGCTAGATCTACTAACGGGGTAATTGGCAAAGGAAACGGAATATTTAACATTCAATTTGTTCCATATATTCCTATTTCCTCTAACCATAGTTTCACCCTGTTTCATATATTTAAGGTTAATCTTTTTATAAAATAAGAGAATTTTAATATTATTTAAACCTGTTAGCTCTTGTTCGATTTGGACCCAATTATTAACATTTGTGGGTTCTAACCATTCCAACATATTTGCCGCTAATATAGCTTCCTGGTATTCCTTAAGTAATGGATAAGCCAAGCCACCATGTTTAAATTTCCCTCCCATTCACGATTTTTTTATTCTTATTTTTTTCCCTTTATGAATGAAATTATCAATTTTGTTTTGTAATTGGTTTAACAAATATGTAGGGATTCGGCAGGGGATATTCCGTAAGATATAGGTAATTTTTGGTAATATTACCATTTTTATGGCAATAAGTCTGCCAGACCAAGATATATTTAAGCCTGACCATGCATTGATTTTTGCTATAACATTTTTATACACTTTTTTATAATTAGTTATTATGGTCTGCTTCAAATTTGTTTACAATATTATTCCCAAATGTTTCAGAGAGTTTTGCCATATGAGAGGAAATCGATGTTTTAATTTAAGTAACATTTCATAAGAAATATTAATGGGCATGGCTTCTGATTTGCTAATATTTAGCTTAAAGTTTGATATTTTACTATAGTCATCTATCAGTTGGAACAAAGATCCGAGGGAAGCTAACGGATCTTCTAGTGCTACAAGAATATCATCCGCAAAAACAGATATTTTATGTTCCATAGATCCGACCTTTATCCCTTGCACCTCCTTCTCCTTCCCAATCAGTATTATCAAAGGTTCAATGAACATGGCAAAAATAGCAGGGGACAGGGGACAACCTTGACGTGTCCCATTCGAGATATCAAAGCTGAATGAACTATACCCTGGCCCCACTACTTTTGCGGTGGGGGCAGTGTATAGGGCCTGGATGGCTTTAGAACCAAAGTCCCCCAACCCATATCTTTCAAACAGCAATTCTAGGAACTCCCACCCCACCCTTTCAAAAGCCTTTTCTGTGTCTAATGATAAGAGCACGGTGGGAGCTCCCTTTCGTTTAGCAAAAGAGATCAAATTAACCATTCTCTTAACATTGTCAGATCCTTGCCTCCCTCGAATGAAGCCTTTTTGATCTAAAGAAATAAGTTCCCCTAAAATTGCATTAAGCCTGGTAGCTAGAATTTTTGCATACATTTTAATATCAGTGTTCAGTAAAGAAATCGGGCGGAAATCCTTACATGATGGTTCTTTATAGTCTTCTTTAGGGATTGTTATAACCGAGGCCTCCAGCATTTCTTTCGGTGCCCGACCTGATATCTTAATTTCATTCAAAGCATTCTGAGAGGAATTAAAATTTCTGACTGACAGAGTTTATAGTAACAATTTCTGTAGCCATCTGCGCCGGGGGAGGAGAAGTTTTTCAGGCCATCTATAGCTTCCGAAATTTCTTTATCAGTTATTTCTTTATTTAAAATGTCCAGATCGTCATCAGAAACTCTCGGTAAGTCAATATTATCCAAAAATTTGAATATCTCTTCTTTAGATGGTGTAATAAATTTTTTATCATCCCTCAAATTATAAAGATCTTGATAAAAAAGACCAAAAGCATTTCCTATATCACTAGGCTTTGTCAGGGTCTCATTTTTATACTTTAAACTGTCTATTCTTTTACTTGATGTTTTGCTCTTCAATTTATTAGCCAGGAGTCGCCCTGATTTGTTTCCCATATGATACAGTCGTTGCTGCAGTGACCATAGGGATTTATCTAACAGTTCTTGTTCTATTTTTTTAATCTGAGATCTTTCCATTCTCTTTACAATCTTATCATTTGAGCCAATTTTATTAAGCCTATATAAGTTTGTCAAGTCAATCTATAGGTCTCGTAGAGGTCGACCTCTAAGTTTCTTCTTCATAGCCTGCCAGCTAATCACCCCTTATCGAGGCTTTATGGGCAGTTGTGACTTTAGATGTAACAGACGGGTTGTTTACTTTAAAAAAGTTATTGAGTTCTTTTTTTAAAAGATCTTTTATTTGTGGATCCTGGAGTAAGGACATTTTTAGTTTCCATGGTGGGCTAACTGTTTCTATATGACTCGATATATTTATAGAGACCATCCCGTGATCTGACCACAGTATAGGTCCAATTTCTGTTTTGATCACTCTTTTTAAAGTTACACTATTAACAAGTATGTAGTCCAATATAACATGCGTATAATGTCGATGGGAATAAAAGGAGTAATCCCTTTCCTGGGGATGAAAAGTGATATTTTATTAAAATATTATGAAAAAGATTAATTTTTTGTTTTGCGTGAGAATCTAAAAATGTTCGTTTAGGGGAGTTTCTATCTAGATCCGCGTCCACACATAGATTAAAGTCCCCACAAATAATTAGTGCACCAGAGCTATATCGCCTTATCAAATTGAATATTCTGTTAAGAAAGCTAATTTGCCTTTGGTTTGGGGCATATATGTTGACTATTGTAAATTTCTCACTATTTATTAAGCCTCCCCATATTATATAACGACCATTGGGATCTATTATAGAGATTTCTTCCAGCAGAATTAATTTATGGTTAAAAAGTATTGAGACTCCCCAGGCTTTTTTCTTGTAAGTAGAATTAAGAGTCAGGCCTATATTTTTCATTTTAAAGTAGGGAATCTTACCTGTCTGCCAGTGGGTCTCCTGAAGGCATACCACATCGGCTAAACCAGATCCAAACGATCTCTGGCACATCTGTCTTTTTACACCTAAATTTAATCCCTGGACATTCTGACTACAAATTATCAGTCTACCTTCTTTATCCTTATCTGTATGGATCATCATAACTTAAGACCCTTTACCTCAAAGCTCTTTGCTCTCCCCCCACTCCTCCCTCCCCCCAGTCCCCTCCGAAACCCTTATGCCTACCATAACATTCACACAAATCACATCTGTTACCCATGCATTCACTACCGGTGAATTATTCTCCATCACCTCACCGGACAAACAAACACAAAAAAAGAAAGTTGGTTTACCGTGGGGAAAGAGAAGGTTGAACTTCAATAAGTTCACAATTTGAAAATCCACTGGCTTAGTTGCGCCCGTGGTAACCAGCAGCGACCAAATCAGGATGGAAAGCCCTTACAAATAATTTTGACAAAATACTTACTTCACATTTATGTTACACATATTACTCTCTACCCCTCCCTCCCACTTCCAAAGATGCGAGATCACTTATTTACTCCCCTCTAACTACAGAGGCATTGAGGGGATCTCCATTTTCAAAGGGGTTATTCCCCTCAGCAGTTAACCAACCCTTTCCTCTTACTCTCAGCTTCAGCTCATCAAGCAATCAGCAGATACATAATAATAACATTTAAACATAATACCCTTTTATTAATTTGTGATTTCTTTTCAATTTATCCTAAAACAGAACTATTCAGTTTTAAAGATATATGTGAACAGCACTCTGTATTCAGCTTATAATGTTGAAGACTTATGACAAATATTTACAAACTCTCAATTCGTTAGTTAAATATTAATTGTGGTATACTTAAAAAGACAATTTATATACTGCTGGTTATTTAATAGGCCGAAGGCCCAGTCCTCATATACCAAGTCAGCTTAATACCAATCCCTGAATTAAGTCTTAGCGATCAATATTTACAGACGAAGATGAAGAGGGAAGGAAAAGGAGAACAGGGGAAGAGAGAGAAGAAAAAAAAGGAAAAAAAGGGAAAAGAAAAGAGACATATTTACGGGTCTTTCAGGATTACTTCACCTTCATGTTGGTTATTAATTATTACTGATTTATTGCCCAATATGACTATCAGTTTCATTGGGAAACCCCATTTATATTGGATGTTTTTAGTTCTTAAACTTTTAGCTATATCTTTCAATTCCATTTGCTTCATAATAGTTTCCCTTGAGAAGTCCTGAAAAATCTGCAAATTTTCTTAAGGTGATGGAAATGATCTTTTTTCAAACAAGTATCTCATAATTGATTCCTTATAAGCAGCAAAATGAATTTTAAGTATTACATCTCTAGGACAATCTTTAGGGGCAGATTTTGGAAGTGGGAGATGATGTATTCTGTCAATCAGAATAGATATATCAAAATTTGGTCCAACTATGGTGGACAAAAATGTAGCTACATAATTATTTAGATCTGCACTTCCAACTTCTTCTCCAATCCCCCTAATTTTAATATTGTTCCTTCTAGAGTAGTCATCCAATTTAGTATTACGAATTTTAAGGAGAGCTACTTCTGTTTCAAGTCGTTGATAATTATATTTTAAGGTTTGCATTTCCTCCCTTATTATTGTAAGCTCTTTTCCTAAATTATCTGACATTACTGGAACCATACCTATTGCTCTTGCATTTTCAGCAATTTTTCCTGTTAAATCAGAGATAATAGAGTTTTTAAATTCAAGGAAGAGCCCTTTGAGAACAGACAATGTCACCCCACTATCTTCTGGTTCTGACACTTTGCTGGAAGCTTCTGACCTGAGTGTCTCGTTAGGAGAAGATTGAGCCATACTTAAAAAATTGGCTTCAGTATTAATCTCAGGATATATTGACTCTGCAGTTTTCCCTTTATTAGATGGTGAAAAGAATGAGCTAGATGTTATGGGATTTTGTTGGAATTTATCCGCCTTAGATTTATTTTTTACTACCCAGCCTTGTTTCTTATTCATGTTTCTCTCTTTTTTTTTTTTTTAATTATATATATTTTTCTTTTTTTAAAGACCTACTATAGGCTCTCTACTTTCCACACTTTCTTCCCCTAGTTTAGACGGATATATTACCTGTTCTTTACCCCTGCTCAACTGAGACCTTTATAAGTACTCTTTTGTATTTAGCCAAATCAAAAGGAACCAATAACCTTTGTAGCCAATTTGCATACTTTTGCGATAATACTTAGACAGATACTTAAACATATTTAAATAATTATGCTATCCATAGGTTCATTCAAATACAATCAAAAATCAAGCACATGTCTTAACTACTGACAGCTTTGTCTTGGTGGGGTTACCCACTTAATATATATACCCGGTTTTTACAGTTCCACGTTGATAATTTTCCACTCCAAAAACTCATGGAGAAGGGACCAGTCTTTTCAGGATTTAGACAAAACTTCTTAATAATTCTTAGGGAATAGTGGGTTGTATTCCGTGTAGTTTATATAGTCCTATAGTCTTATTATGCGTATAGTCGTTATGCCAGAGTGTCCCAAAATATCCCTAAGTGACTAATACAGCCATAAAGTGCTTTAAAACCAAGACTTTGCCATACACATCCTTCTTTACAACCAGGGCTCAGGGAAGGTATTCACTGACCTTCAGGGCAGATATTCACTGACCTCCAGGACCAGCTTGCTTAACTGTCCTTAGTCTTTGAGGTCTCCAGAGCTGTTATTCCATCTTTCTGGGGGTTGCCATGCATCTTAGATATAGGGGTATTAAGGGACTTATCAAAATGGCCTTCTGCAATTATCAAAAAATGGAGCACAGAAAGCTTCATTGCAGGCTCGCCATGTCTTCACCCTCTCCTCCCTCTCCACTAGTATAGCGTGGCTTCCTCCCCCAATCTGCACCTCCCTGGTCAGCCTCCTGGCCTCCCGCCTACCGCCAACTCAGATGTGCAGCCTCGGGCTTATCCACTGCTCAGTCACTGCTAGCACACCGCGGGTGAACGCGCCATTGCCCTGTTAGCTGTGCCTGCTAAGACCTTCCGGGGCGTGGCCCATCACCGTCTATGGCATTGAGGTCTGGGCTTTGACTAGGCCATTTCAACACATTTACATGTTTCCCCTTAAACCACTCAAGTGTTGCTTTAGCAGTGTGTTTGGGGTCATTGTCCTGCTGGAAGGTGAACCTCCGTCCTAGCCTCAAATCACGCATAGAGTGGTACAGGTTTTGCTCAAGAATATCCCTGTATTTAGCACCATCCATCTTTCCCTCAACTCTGACCAGTTTCCCAGTCCCGGCTGCTGAAAAACATCCCCACAGCATGATGCTGCCACCACCATGTTTCACTGTGGGGATGGTGTTCTTTGGCTGATGTGATGTGTTGGTTTTGCGCCAGTCATAGCGTTTTCTTTGATGTCCGAAAAGTTCAATTTTAGTCTCATCAGATCAGAGCACCTTCCTCCATACATTTTGGGAGTCTCTCACAGGCCTTTTCGCAAACTCAAAACATGCCATTTTATTTTTTGCTGAAAGTAATTGCTTTCTTCTGGCCACTCTGGCATAAAGCCCAACTCTATGGAGCGTTCGGCTTATTTCCATCCTATGTATAGATACTCCAGTCTCTGCTGTGGAACTCTGCAGCTCCTCCGGGGTTACCTTAGGTCTCTATGCTGCCTCTCTGATTAATGCCCTCCTTGCCCGGTCCATGAGTTTTGGTGGGCGGCCGTCTCTTGGCAGATTTGCTGTTGTGCCATGCTCTTTTCATTTCCTTGGTGTTCATGGCGGTGTTTGGTTAGTGGTGCCTCTTGCTTAGGTGTTGCATCCTCGGGGGCCTTTCAAAAAAAGTGCGTATATGTAATGACAGATCATGTGACACTTAGATTGCACACAGGTTGACATCATTTCACTAATTATGTGACTTCTGAAGGTAATTGGTTGCACCAGAGCTTTTTATGGGCTTCATAAGAAAGGGAGTGAATACATACGCACATGCCAATTTTCTGTTTTCTATTTCTAGAAAATAGTTTTATGTATATATTTTTCTCATTTCACTTCACCAACTTAGACTATTGTGTTCTGATCCATCACATAAAATTCAGGTTAACAAAACATTGAACTTAAGGCTGTAATGTAACAAAATAGGTAAAAAGTCAAGGGGGGAATACTTTTGCAAGGTACTGTATATATATATACTAAATAATGTAGAGATATTTGTAATTTTCCACAACACTCTATTCCTCATCCCTTTCCTTGCTGTCTTTTCACTTTCCATTGCTCTTTTAAACCACACATTCTTTCATCTATTTCCCATACCTCTCTTTCTCCACTTCTTGCAATGCATTCCAAAAAACAGCAGCTCCTGCTGGGTCTTGTTATGTGACAATAGCAAAGAATTGCCTCATCATTTACCATCGCTATATAAAACGCATATGAAAATCAGCCCACATACTCTATGATGAAAAGGATAACGTGTTTAAAACATATAATACAATTTAATAACAGTATCTGTGCTACTATATTTTATATGAGAGTTTAATGGTGAAGTACTCTTCTGATCGCTACTTGTAATTTAAAAAAAAAATCTTTTATTTACAAGTGAAATAAATCTACCTCACTGGGTTCTTTTATGAAATATAATAATCTTCCACTTGACACTATAACATACAGCATACAGATTCAGTTAAATGAGATCATAGAAACTAAATGAATTAGAATCACATGCTCTTTATTTTCTTGAATAAATTCCTTAATTAATTAGAAATATTTCTATATTTTTTTCCACTACTACACAAAGCATGGCCAGTATATAATTCCATAGTTGATTACAAGTTCCAGTTTAAACCTGGTGCCAAAATTATTTTTGGCAATTTTATGATGCTGAAACATAAATGCACAAACTGACCATTAGAAGTTATGCATATCATCAACCCAAATTGAGTATTTTAAATATTCTTCATAATATGCTCCACACTCTTTTTTTTAGTTGAAGGACAAGAATAAAGCTTCAATGGGAATAAGGGTCTAAAGTACCTCCAGGGGATGGTAAATATTTGATAACAGGCAAGAGAAAAAATGCTTATTTTAGACTACCTACACAAAGAGGTGAAACAAATATTTGTTTTCTTTTTGGGGAAAGATCTACATCATTGACCTATTTTAAAGCTTACACAGCCACTGACCTCCTTCTATTTCTCACTCTTATCTATGAGACAGAAAGTTTTATTTATTTTTGTAAAAAAAATGTATCTAAAAAGTTTGATTTATATTATTTTCCAGACCCATAGTTCCCTCATACCCTATTGCATTGCATGTTGTATTGGGCTCCATGGGGGAAGTCTTGGTAGATCCTTCACCATTAAGTGTATGCACAAGATAGCAGCCATTAGATCCACACCCAAAGCTTACCTCTTCTTCCTGCCTTCATCCCCGACCCGACAGTACTTACCCATCTTTCTTGCCTCCCCCAGCCCTTCAGAGCTTACACCTTTTTTCTGGATTCCTCTGGCCCCTCAGAACTTACCTTTCATGTGGACTCCTTATATATATATATAATACACATGCATATATATATATATATATACTGTACATACATATACACAGATATGTTTATAGAAAAAAACTCTATAAAATAATGTTGCTTATTGGAATTGCCTCTATCCATTATGTTACAGGTCTTCTGGGCAGGCACTCACTATCAGTCAATGGACTTCCCATAGACTTGAATGGGACACACAACCCTGCCCTTCTCTGAGCAAACAGTGTGCAGTCTGTTACACATGTAAACACATGCTTTTTTTATTTTAATTTTATTTAATTGTAATTTTATTTCAAATTATGCTGAATTAGATTGCCCTTTAATTATGGAGATTACTTTAACGTAAACCCTGTTTTGTCTCTTCTTATCTATCTTTGTTATTGTTGTATTGTATTTATATAAATTCCAGACTTTTATTATAAAGAGTACAGATGTTTGCTGGTTAACTTAGATGCCCATTTCCACATTGTGTTAAAATATATTGCTAAAGGTTACAAAGGAGAATTTTAACAGTTTGAAATAAATTTTATAATCCTATTAATATTAATACAAAAGGCAGTTAAAATGGAAGTACCTATTTTTGAACAAAAAGTTTCAATGCCATCAGTCTTTTTCAAAGATACATGTATCATATTTCAGTCTACATTTAAGTTGCTACATTGGGATTATACCATTCATTCATAAATCATTTTATAATTATTTTATAATTATAAATATATTTTATAAGGCTTGAATATATATTTATGATGCAAAAGTCATCCCCAAGTTTCTTGTGGTTACCTTTTTATGATGAGATCATTGTTCCTGCCTTTTCTTGTTTGCTTCATTTTACTTGCCACCATAGATTTATTGTTTAATATTGCAGAAAATTATTTACTATGTCCCAGTATGGTTGAATATTATATGACACTTAATTGGTTAGCACTGAAAGTAATTTTTTTAATGTTCTAATATCCTTCACCACAATACTTCATAATCAATCAAACTGTGAGCCTTCAGTGTCCAAATGGATCAAATAAAAAAAAATATTTAAAAATATTAGCCTATTTTGCAGTATATTTCTGTGGTTATTAAGAGACATTAGAAATATTTTAAAACAGTGAAACATTGTATAATTGTTAAAAAAAACTTTCAAGGCTGCCATTGTTTGGAAAAAAAATCTTTATCTTCAACTCTCCCGTACCTCACCCAAACTCTTTAGATTGTAAGTTTGCGAGTTTTCAATCTTGCATGGTGCTTTGGGGAAAGCTCTATGGAGACTAGATTCTAAGCTCAAAGACAGGGCCCTCCATTCTTTGCAATGTGTTAATACTGCTATTGTTTTTTGCCTTGATCATAACCCATGATCTACGGAATATGTTGGCAAGTTACAAATAAACAATAATAATAATAAGATTTTATTTATTCATATTTACATATAGTGCCCACACAATACATTATTGTTTGCAGTGCTGGGAAAAGTTCATAGAAGGGACATGATAGATTGAGAATAAAAAGAAGGTTGAGCTTGTTGCTATCATTGTACAACAGCCAAACAAAAGGATCATGTATGCAATTGGGCAAGTCAAGAGATCAGGAGGAGAGGGGTCAAAGAGGTCATGGATAATATAGAATTGATACATTAAGAAAAAATAGTCTCCTTAGCCTATGAAGTTTACCAGGTGGTTTAAGTGGTGGTAAAATTAAGAGATTCCTATCATCTAATGGGGAGGCTTAATTAATATTAACAAAAGCCTTACACATCCCATGCGTTCACTGACAGCTTTTCTTCTGCTATAGGCAGGAGACCGACTAAGGGAAGGATGCACGAGTTACTTATCCTAAACTGCATCATTGTACATTGTACATCAGAAACATGTGTTCTAAACAAACAAGCATGAAAAAAGTTTATATAAGTTTATATTTGTATAACTTTTCTTTCTGCTCTATCTCTATCATTTTTTTTTCTTAAAAAATTTAAAATTAGCAGTTCAAGCTATTTTTTCACAGATGAGTTTGTCTTATAAAAAATGTAAAAAGGAAAGTGGTCTATGACATTATAACTAAAAAAAAACCACAGAAAATAACCCATACTTAAATGTTAATGCCATAA
This sequence comes from Discoglossus pictus, assembly GCA_027410445.1. NCBI lineage: Eukaryota > Metazoa > Chordata > Amphibia > Anura > Alytidae > Discoglossus > Discoglossus pictus. The sequence goes on along the minus strand of CM050166.1, from coordinate 140,048,260 downwards.
AGATAACTTCATAAACATCATGTATTGGTGAATTCTTGAGAGAGTAGTTTATACTGGTAACTCCACTGTCATAAAAAACAAACATTAGTCTTACCTGCAGGTTCACATTGGTACCATAGCACATCTAACCTAATGTCTCAGGCGATTTGCTTCAAATTTCACCCCAAATTCTATAATGTGTTATTCACTGCCATTAAACACTGTTTTATCATAGCTCAAACAATTTGTTAAATTATCAATTTCTATTGACATTCCTTTCTGAATAAATTATTACGTTTTGGAGAACTGTCGAACTGAAACAAACTGCATGCTTTCTTGTAGTGTGCTTGTTCTTATATGTATCTCCTTTATCTGTTAATCTGCCAATTACATAATACATGTAACAGGTATATTAGCAGAAGTAATTTGATTTGCTATTTAGAGAAAGCTTAATACTATAAGCTGTAGACATTAATACCTAATGATTGAAAGAGGTTTTCAGTTTTACAGGTGTTACACATTATAATCTTGCTCACATGCTGCCTGTTAAAATACTTGAGGTTCACGGTCCAATTTCTCAATTCATAGACTCTAGCAATGCTTTGTAATGATATAATTTGCTGCTTCTACTAAATGCACACTGTATGCGCCCGTTGAAAGGAATAATATAAAATTATTTATATGATATATATACAGTAGAATTTCTATCATAGCTGCTGATTTCTTTTTACAATTGTAATATTTCTAGAAATACAAAGGTCAATATTCACTATGCTTGTGAAGTTCACTCATGTCTCAATGGGTGTTTTCTGTGTGACAGATAAAGTGTACCTCCCCAAAATAGTCCTTTATTAATAATTTAATAAATAAGTACTTTTTCAATATTTCTCTGCTGACATCTAACTTCTGGTCACATGCAACAAATATATCCATTGTGATACATGCCTATCCCAACATCACCTAGGGCCTCATTCTATTACCGGCCGTAAATCGGCCGTAAGGCTGCGATTCCTTGCAGGGGTTCTGTTAACTCGCGATTCTATTATACAGCCCCGCAAGGATCTCCTTTTACGGCCGGCCGCATATCTTGGAACCGGCCGTAAGCTGTGAAATCTAAAAACGCAAAAATAAATTCAAGCCTGCACTGTACAGCTCTGTAAATGCTAGGGATCATATTGGGGGACATGAGGATTAAAAGGAACCCACTCTCAAGCTTGCACATCAGCCCAAACCCAAGTTCAAATTAACTGTTTATTTTCCGGCTGCGGCGTGGGCGGGTCTGAGGTGCTCCAAGCACTCTGGACTTTTTACATGGATATTTTACGGATATTAAAAATAAAATATTTTACGGATTTGAGTATAGGATAATTATGTGCTATTTTTTCTAACACCTAAAATCCCTTTATAGTCTTCTCAAAGTGCAGGATGGCTTTATTTGAGCTATTTTATGTGCTTAATTGGTGCTAGCGGAACCTCTTTCCTGCAAGTAAGCTGCGGCTCGCTTTTAGCCTTGCAGAGAGGTTTCCCGGAGCAATTGAATTGCAAATAGGAATTTCTTACGGCCGAAACTCTTGCGGACGTTTTAGATCAAAGGATTTCCTCTGGCGCGAGCGGCCGCAAGAGATAGCAAGGCACCGGCCGCAAGCCTGCCGGAGCCTCCGGCCATAAGGGAATAGAATAGCCGAATAGCTTGCGGCCGGTCCTTGCGGCCCCGCAACGGCTGCGGCCGCTAATAGAATGAGGCCCCTAGAGTTGATACCATGGGCGTAGGAGCCAAATAAAAATCTGTGTGTGTGTGTGGGGGGGGGGGGGGGGGAATAAAGTTTGAAGAAAAAAAAAGACTGTGGCCATGAATGGTGCAATTCAACTCTACCCCTAGGAGGCAGCAGGGGGGATCTATTGAGGCCCTATTTTGGGGTGGAGGGCCCAGTCCTGCAGTGCCCCCCATAAAAAATGTTTTATATTTCTTTGTTTTAAATTCTCAGTGCCCCTGGACCCCACCCATCCACCCTTCAATAAACTTAAAATTAAATAAATACATATATATATATATATATATATATATATATATATGAGAGAGAATTAAATTAATTATAATATAATATAAATTATGTGTCAAACATACTGCTCCAAAGTGGCCAAGTGGCCAAATCTGGTAATGCATGATTAAGTTTAATTTTTCTATTTTTGTTTCCCTTGTCTTGTTAATATAACCCCACTATCCCCAGTTCCTACACCCCTGGTTGATACAAACACAAATCAAGTGCATATTTACTAGTAGAACCCATAAGAAGTCAAGTTTCTGTTTCTTGTATTAGCTTGCTGTCACTTTTCATATACAATGCTGTTATTTTTCTTTTATACATGAAGGCAGAATAAGGTTTGATTTATCTATGGTTAGGGCTAGATGAACATCAGGCATTCAGGTATGTGTAAACAACAGAATCATATGTGGGTTCACTTTCTTAATCACATCACTGTGCAATCTATTGCTCATTTTTAATGTTTTTTCAACTCACAGCAGACAGGTTATAGAGTTTGCATATTTAACTAGAAAAAATATACTTTACTTAAATAACTTGTTAAATCCACTAGAAAATTCTCTATTGTGCACATGCACTCTGCAATGTTTCAAGCCAAACACAGACCATATAAATAATAGGAAATTTGGCATCAAAGTGATGTTTCAATTGGGGGAATTCACTAATTATCTCAAGTACATCTCACCTTATGTCCTGATTTACTATGTACTATTTACAATGGGGAAAAACAGCCCTTCTAACATTACTTCAACTGTTCTCACCTATTCTCAGCTGATAAAGTGCTAAGTGCTAGTGATGTCGCAAACATCAAATTTTCGGTTCACGAACAGCGGACGCGAACTTCCATCAAATGTTCGCGAACGGGCGAACCCGGCGAACCGCCATAGACTTCAATGGGCAAGCGAATTTCAAAACCCACAGGGACTCTTTCTGGCCACAATAGTGATGGGAAAGTTGTTTCAAGGGGACTAACACCTGGACTGTGGCATGCCGGAGGGGGATCCATGGCAAAACTCCCACGGAAAATTACATAGTTGATGCAGAGTCTGGTTTTAAGCCACAAAGGGCATAAATCACCTAACATTCCTAAATTGTTTGGAATAACATGCTTTAAAACATCAGGTATGATGTTGTATCGATCAGGTAGTGTAAGGGTTACACCCGCTTCACAGTAAAAGACCAATCTCCCCGTTTAATGCACCGCAAAAAAAACGCAAACAGTCCCTTTGCACAACCGCAAACTCCCCATTTGCATAAGGTTGGATACCAAGCTAGCCATGTCCCGTTCCTTGTCCTCACTGATGTCATTGAAGGTCTCTTCCTCCACCCAGCCACCAAGGGTCCCCGAAAGGTGACAACAAGCCCCCTGGGACGCCTGCTGTGTTTGGTCTTCCACCTCCTCAAAGCCACCCTCCTCCTCTGACTCCTCTTCTTCAGACTCCTCTCTCTGCGTTGCCTCTGTCTGCGTTATTATAAGGTGTGTACTGTTAAGTAGTACTATTCCTATCGGTTTAATCCCTGTTATGTCCACTATTAGGGGATGTGTATATGGCATTGATTTTTGGAACAGGGAGATGGAAAAAGATGCTTGGTCGGATCTCTTACTTCGAATTTGGGGCACTGCACGTGCAATGTAATGTGCCACTAGATAGGAGTGGTGTGTTCAGTTGTACTATTTATTCCTATCCGTTTGATACCTGTTACATCACCTATCAGGGGACGTGTATATGGCATGGATTTTTGGAACAGGGAGATGGAAAAAGATGCTTGGTCGGTCCTCCTACTTCAAATTTGGGAAACTGCGCGTGCAATCTAAGGTGCCACCAGACAGGAGTGGTGTGTTCAGTTGTAATATTTATTCCTATCAGTTTGATACCTGTTACGTCACCTATCAGGGGACGTGTATATGGCATGGGTTTTTGGAAGCGGGAGATGGAAAAAGACGCTTGGTCAGTCCACCCACTTCAAATTTGGGGCACTGCGCTTGCAATCTAAGGTGCCACCAGATAGGAGTGGTGTGTTCAGTTGTACTATTTATTCCTATCAGTTTAATACCTGTTACGTCCACTATTATATTTAATGTATGGTACACCACCAGGTATGAGTAGTGAAAATAAGCACAATATAAGCTGTTAGGTGTTAGCCTGTCACACACACACACGCTGGCAGGCAGGCATATGCAATTAGATTACACAGAAAAAAAATATAAAATAAAATAAATGATTTTCTAGCCCTAAAAAGGGCTTTTTGGGTTGCTGTCCTTGCAGCAGATATCAGATGAGTCCTTCAGGTCTGTAATGGAAGCTAAATACACAGCCTGGCTATCTATTTCCCTTTTAAATCTCCAGCAGCTACACTATCTCTCCTCTCACAACGAATGCAGCTTCAGAATGATTCTAAAATGTATGCTGTCCTTCAGATGGAAGGCTCTGGAAGGGAGTGTATGCTGCTGATTGGCTGGAATGTGTCTGCTGACTGTGAGGTGCAGGGTCAAAGTTTCCTCAATGATAAAGTATAGGGGGCGAACCAAAAAACGCATGTGTTCGCCGTCCGATGCGAATGCGAACATGCCAAAATCGCCGCGAATAGTCTGCGACATCTCTACTAAGTGCAGTTTAAGAACCAGCTCATGCAAATATGACCTGTAGATACCAGATAATCAATGTCAACAGAAAATGTATTAATAAATACTATAATACAATAACTACAATGTACATTATATTCTCATCACCCAAGGATCTGGGGACAAAGTAATATTATTAGACTGGATCATTTTGTTATATTATGGGGTATTGATTCAATGATTTACATGCTTACACATTATCAGCCTTATTAAATTGCGATTCGGCCAATTGAAAAGGGCTCTATATAAGCACAGAGCACAACAACAATCATTTAATATATAGTGGGCAAAAGAGCAATAGAAGCCCTCCACCGTGCAGTAGCACAGTATATACATATACATATATACATTTGAAGGACTAAAAAAAAGTTAAAAAACGTGCTTCTTGTTCACACTGTGCATGCACGGCGCATAAGGAGAGGGAAGAGACATAGAGGGAGAGGGGGAAAGAGACACAGAGGGAGAGGGGGGGAGAAACAAAGTGAGTGGGAGGAAAAGACACAGAGGGAGGGGGGAGAGACACAGAGGGAGGGGGGGAAGAGACACAGAGGAAGGGGGGGAAGAGACACAGAGGTAGAGGGGGGAAGAGACACAGAGGGAGATGGGGGAAGAGACAGAGAGGGAGAGGGGAAGAGACAGAGAGGGAGAGGGGGGCACAGAGGGAGAGGGGGGAAGAGACACAGAGGGAGAGGTGGGGGAGAGACACAGAGGGAGAGGGGGAAAGAGACACAGAGGGTGAGGGGGGGGGGTAAGAGACACAGAGTGAGAGATAGAGAAAGAGACACAGGGGAGGGGGAAAGAGACACATGGGGAAAGGGGGAAGAGACACAGGGGGGAGAGGGGGAAAGAGACACAGGTTGGAGAGGGGGAAAGAGATACCGGGGAGAGGGGGGAAGAGACACGGGGGAGAGGAGGGGAAGAGACACGGGGGAGGGGGGAAGGAGACACGGGAAAGAGACACAGGGGGGAAAGAGACATGTGGGGAAAGGGGGGGAAGAGGGGGGAAGAGACAAAGGGGGAAGAGACACAGGGGATGTGGAAAGAGACACGGGATGAGAGGTGGGGAAGAGACATGGGGAGGAGAGGAGGGGGGAAAGAGACACAGGGGAGGGAGGGGAGGGGGGAAGAGACACAGGGGAGTGAGAGGAGGGGGAAGAGACACAGGGGAGGGAAATGGGGGGAAGAGATACGAGAGAGGGGGGAACAGACACAGCGGGACAGGGGGGAACAGACACAGGGGAGGGAGAGGGGGGAGAGTCACAGGGGAGGGGGAAAGAGACACAGGGGACGGGAAAAAGATGCATGGGAGGGAGAGGGCGAAAGAGACACAGGAGGGAAAGAGTAATTTGGGAGCGTGTTAGAGACACGGGAGGGAGAGGGGGTAAAAACACAAGGGGGTAGGAGATACAAGGGAGAGAGAAGAGGGGGAAATGAGACCCAAGGTGCTTATTGCAAGGCCCGTGATGAGCCTCATCATGAGACCAGTAAAGTAAAGGGGGACATGCTCCCATTATGTGGCAAACAGCATTGCCAGGCTTCACTTTTTATTGCCGTCATTTTGACGGGCAAGTCGCTAGTATATATATATATATATATATATATATATATATATATATTGTATCTTTTGATCCTTGTCGCTTATCTTCAGTTTCTTTTTCCTTAGTACTGAAAAATAGACAAGGAGAAAAGAAGCTCCTCTAAGGTAGCAAGTTTTGCAAATGAGAAAAATTCTTTAAAAAGTAGGTAATCTCCATACATTTATGTAAGAAAGTGAAGATAAGCGCCAAAGATCTAAAGATACACTAGAAAAACATAGAAAAAGATTTAAAATGGAAACCAGGCTGCTTGTCTTAAGAATTTTGTATTTGATATGTAACAAAATTACTTTTTATAATTTCTTATTTTTAATGTAATCATATAAAAGTGTGTGTTACAAAATGTACCTGCTTTTTAATACAGAAGCGCAGCTAGATACATAATTAACATATATATATATATATATATATATATATATATATATATATATATTTATTTATATAACCTACTACTATAAAGTTCAGCTAACAACAAAATTCAAGAGCATTATAGCATTTTTGCTAGTTTCTATGTGAAAATCTGCACAATGATCAGAGTAATTATTTATATTAACTTACTAATAGAAATAATGATGTAAAAAAATCTAGTTTAATAAATACTACATAGCAAATAACAAAAATAAGAGAATTAAAATAAATTAGAAAAATAAAACATACAATGGTGTGTTTCTTTCAAGGCATACAGGGCTGCAGGGCAGCATGTTTTCAGCGGGCAACAGTCTGCCTCAAATGGCTGATACAGGGAAATTTTTATATATAAGAGTAGCTAACATTTTTTGATAGACTGTAGATATACATAGTCCACACAGTCCTGTATTAATATCTATCTTTCTATCTATCTGTCACTCTTTGCTTCTTCAAGGGGGCTTGATATGAACCTAGTTCAAACCTACCCCAGCAGAACTGTGTAGTTCTTGTTCTCTGCGGCACAAAAGATGGCTTCTGAAAAGGACAGGCAGAGAATACTGGATACAGGTTACTAGTTACCTCTGGCAAGACCACTCCACAATTCAGGATACAAACACAATACCAGTCTCACACTGTGGATATGTGAAACTAGAACTGAATATTTATTGAATCATAGAACCAACATATTTATACATCACCCATACCACACCCTTGTGTACCTTTGTGTATGTGTGTGATGTCAGCACATCTGTCTTGTGACCTTAGTTACTATAGAAGCCTTTGAGATAAAACTCTCCAGATGTCTAAACTACATGACAGGTGTCTATAGCTAGCTAGGGCAAAAAATCTTTATGTTAATCTCAAGTGTTTGCTTAGGCCGCCTGCCTTCATCTGCCTTGAATCCAGGCCTGTATGTGTGCAGATGCGATGTTCTGCAATTAAGCTTCTGTGCAGAGCATTTTCAAAATGTCCACATACAGTGGATATAAAAAGTCTACACACCCCAGTTAAAATGTCAGGTTTCTGTGCTGTAAAAAAATGAGACAAAGATAAATCATTTCAGAACTTTTTCCACCTTTAATGTGATCTATAAACTGTACAACTCAATTGAAAAACAAACTGAAATCTTTTAGGTAGAGGGAATAAAAAATATAAAAATCAAATAATATGGTTGCATAAGTATGCACACCCTTAAACTAATACTTTGTTGAAGCACCTTTTGATTTTATTACAGCACTCAGTCTTTTTGGGTATGAGTCTATCAGCATGGCACATTTTGACTTGGCAAGATTTGCCCACTCTTCTTTGCAAAAACACTCCAAATCTATCAGATTGTGAGGGCATCTCCTGTGCACAGCCCTCTTCAGATCACCCCACAGATTTTCAATTGGATTCAGGTCTGGGCTCTGGCTGGGCCATTCCAAAACTTTAATCTTCTTCTGGTGAAGCCATTCCTTTGTTGATTTGGATGTATGCTTTGGACCGTTGTCATGCTGAAAGATGAAGTTCCTCTTCATGTTCAGCTTTATAGCAGAAGCCTGAAGGTTTTGTGCCAATATTGAATGGAACTGTTCATAATTCCCTCTATCTTAACTAAGGCCCCAGTTCCAGCTGAAGAAAAACAGCCCCAAAGAATGATGCTGCCACCACCATGCTTCACTGGTGGTATGGTGTTCTTTTGGTGATGTGCAGTGTTGTTTTTGCGCCAAACATATCTTTTGGAATTATGGCCAAAAAGTTCAACCTTGGTTTCATCAGACCATAACACCTTTTCCCACATGCTTTTGGGAGACTTCAGATGTGTTTTTGCAAAATGTAGCCTGGCTTGGATGTTTTTCTTCGTAAGAAAAGGCTTTCGTCTTGCAACTCTACCCCATAGCCCAGACATATGAAGAATACAGGAGATTGTTGTCACATGTACCACACAGCCAGTACTTGCCAGATATTCCTGCAGCTCCTTTAATGTTGCTGTAGGCCTCTTGGTAGCCTCCCAGACCAGTTTTCTTCTCGTCTTTTCATCAATTTTGGAGGGAGCTCAAGTTCTTGGTAATGTCACTGTTGTGCCATATTTTCTCCACTTGATGATGTCTTCACTGTGTTCCATGGTATATCTAATTCCTTGGAAATTATTTTGTACCCATCTCCTGGCTGATACCGTTTAACAATGAGATCCATCTGATGCTTTGGAAGCTGTCTGTGGACCACGGCTTTTACTGTGGGATGCGACTAAGACAATTTCAGGAAAGACCAATTAGAGCAGCTGAACTTTATTTGGGGTTAATCAGAGACACTTTAAATGATGGCAGGTGTATGCTGACTCCTATTTAACACAATTTGGAATGTGATTGCTTAATTCTGAACACAGCTACATCCCCAGTTATAAGAGGGTGTGTAGACTTATGCAACCACATTATTTTTCTTTTCTTTTTTTCTTCCCTCCACCTCAAAGATTTTAGTTTGTTTTTCAATTGAGTTGTACAGTTTTTATGTCACATTAAAGGTGGAAAAAGTTCTGAAATGATTTATCTTTGTCTCATTTTTTTACAGCACAGAAACCTGACATTTATGGGTGTGTAGAATTTTTATATTCACTGTATATTCGGTTCTATATCACATTTCCCTCTATAACATATTATAACTAGGATATAAGATAACAATGTACAAGCAACACATAATTAAATGTCAACAATGTCATGCACCTGTGACCATATCCATAATTACTGGTAATATTACAGTCACTAAACAATGTAATCATGACACTATCTATCTATCTATCTATCTATCTATCTATCTATCTATCTATCTATCAATCTATCTATATGTTGTAATCTTAAAATAAGGGCATCACAAGAGGGAACAAGGGGGAAGGAGGAGCAGTAAAAGGGGCATGGGGACCACACAAATCTGAATGGTACTAGGGAAGCATACACCTAAATATGCCCATAAAAAATAACAGCATTTGATACATATGTAACAGAACTAAAATTGTAAATCCTAGTTTACCTTTAAAACATTTTATTCATATTCTACGCCAGACTGGTTGAGATCCAGTCTGTCTAATGGATTTTGGAAGCTTGCCATTTACTTCTTAAAAAAAAAAAAGTCCAGCACAAGCTTTGCCACTTAAGGCGTACAACATTTGCATAGGGAAAAACAAAAGACGCCAGTAAGCTCTATTACCCAAACCAACAGATTGCTTTCTTAACAACTGAAGGAAAAATAATCTCAGAAGTTAATTATATTGCTAAGCAATGTAATCACTTCTTTGCATCTGTCGGTACTTCGATTGTTCACCAGTTAAGCAAGAATTTTTTCGCATTTTGATGAACTGAAGTACTACACTCTGCTTTTGAAACAACATTTCCATACCCTGTAATGAAAACCAAAACAGTTGCAGAAAAACCTTAATCTTTTAAAACTAAAGTGGTTTTCATTTAGTTTAATGAAAAAGAAAACAATTGAAAACAAGGTATTGCAGAATAACTATATAGGACAGAGTATTGAACCAAAAAAAAAAAAAAAAAAGAGAAAGCAATAAAAGAAAAGAAAAAGAAGGTAAGAAATATGGTTGGGCAAAAAAAGATGGAGTGAACAAATAGGGAACAAAAGAGTGCAGTGAATGAAAGACAGAAAGAAAGGTATGGATGTACATATGTGTTTCAATGTGGATTTCCTTGCAATGAAAACTATCTCTGATATTACTAAAAACATGCATGCTTGTTGATTGAACAACACTGAATGTTTTTAAAACGCTATCTTTGGAATCTACATATGTGGTCTAAAATTTATCAGAATTGATTGCAGGCATTTACATGCCACCATTTACTCTGTGACTCATATAAAAAGGTCGCTTTTAAGAATAATATGTTTACTGAAATGTTAATTTGCTCATGTAGATATTGTTACTGATCTTGGTAGACATTTTAAAGAGGTATATATTATACCAGGGTGCATATGTGAATGATTAAAAGAGGAAAAAAGATGAAATCATTTTGATACCGCCTGTATTATTTTTATATTGTTTATTATTGTAATAACTGAATGATGGAGAATTACCTATTCCTTATACTTTTAAATATTGCATACCCACAGTAAAATGTATATCTTTGCCTTACCACATGATTTATATTACAATAGAAGCTATAATGTAAAAATATGTGTTATATTTAAGTTTTTTACACACACATACAGTGGGGGTCTGGCAGAGCTAGGGAATGGTGGGCTCTGGTGCAAAATAATTTTAGTGACTTTTACAAATTGTCCCTTTTTCTTCGACTTATCTATTTATACAATGGTTAGCAATGGTCAAAATAAAAGACAACAAACAAACATTAACTTTCTCCCCTGCCCTAATAAATGAATACTTCCCTTCCTGGCAGATCCCCTGTTCTTTGCACCTGCCTTCGTGGACACATGATATGTTAGTGAATACAGGGAAGTATTGATCAACATGCCACACAATCCTTATACTTTCCAATTTGGGTGAATGTGAATGTAAGTTGCAAATCACTAGACATAAATCTTCACTATAGCGAAAGCTCTGTAGTCAAGATTTCATTGATCTGGATAATTATATCTGCAGTTTTACCTGAAAGGAACATCTGCTGCTTTTTAAGGATAAATCTTTTGGGTACATCTTTTGATAAATTAATCTAGTCCTATATGCTGTGACTGTAAGATAATTATTTGCTATTTACTGCATACATATAGATTTGCTTAAAGGGCCATTTACCTCACTGTAAGTGCTCTTCATGGTGTGAAAGAGCATCAGATTGTATGTTAAAATTACCTTTTTTTTAATTACACTAATAACAGCTAGAAAATCTAAAGGTTTAATTCTATTGACAAATATAGTCTATCCTGCCTACTGGCAGTTTCATGACAAGGGTTCGTATGAGTTTTTTCCTGAACACAGGAATGCACTCAAAATGTAGCCCATAAATGACCCGCTTAGGTGATTACTGCATTCCAGACTGATTTGTTTAGGGTTAACTCTTTTTTACCATTTTTGCTTATTACATGGAGCTGAAGCTGTGGGTCTGGCAGTGGGAAGTTAGAGACACATATAAACACAGTTATTATTTTAATGAATTCTCAGTGAAAAAAGCATGCAATTAAAAAATTATTACGTATTACAACATGCTTTTGGGGATCTTTACTGTGATGTGGTCCAAATTGTGCTAAATTAAGTGGCCCTTTAATTGTAGAAGTGTTATATAAGTCTTGTTTTTATTGTTACTGATAAAATCCTAAAAGCAAAATAGCATATATTTATATATACTACTGTATATGTATACATATATTGTACACTATATGTAATATTGCAGTCTGTGCCAAGATTATTACTGACAGTGCTGTTAAACTAATATATAACTGACAAAAAAAATCTATATTAAACTTTTCTAATTAATATATAATGCATATGTAGCAAAATGTAAAAACAAATAAAAGTGAAAGTATGCAAAATTAACTACGTGTCTATGTATATTTTTTCAGGGGAAATTGTATTACTGTGATAGAAGTGATTTAGTTCTTAATTATTAATTTTTATTTGAAAAATGACTTTTCTTCCAGTTGACGTTTTTCAGAAAATAATGTAGTTGAGATTAGACAAATTAGTCTTAATGGTGTTCACTTTGTGTAATTAGGAATATAATGAGCCCATTTACAAGAACACTACTTCTCTAATAAAACTATTAGACCAAATAATAATTGGTTTATTCTGCTGTAAATGATCAATTGAAAAAGTTATTTGTATGCTAGATTCAAGTTTTCAAAGAACTAGGTTTGAGATATATTCATTTCTAACAGTATAAAATATCCTTGTTTAACCTGTGTTCAAATAATTATACAGGATTTATTTTGTTTAAACCTTTGTTGGTCAAAGAGACCCTTATTCTTCATGATAAAACATTTTTGGCATGATCACAAATAATTTCAGCTTCATATTTAAAAAAACTTATTAGAATAATTTGGCAAAGTTCACAAACCTTGATTGAGACAAAGAAAGCGCTACATACCTGTTACTATCCATTACCTTCACAAACCATCTCAAGTCTTTGTTATAGACAAATGTTGGAGGAACATAAAACCATAACAACAAACTGGTTTATATAATTCACCAACCAGCTATCAGTTTTATACCAAATTATTGCAGGGGTCAATTTTTTTTTTTTTACTGGAAGTTGTAGATGACATATTCCCATAATGTGGACACATAAATTTCCTGTGCAAAGACTATTACCAACTAAGGAATTATATATATAACATTATGCAATGCCATAATTAAAACTAATAATAATTATATATATAATTTTAAAATGAATCACAAAGCTTTTCAAACTTTTCTTAAATAAAGCAAAACATAGAAAACAATCCCCTCGTTAACAAAGTTGAAAATGTTTACAGTATAGAATAAAGTGGGTATTCATAGGGCCATGAGAAAAGAGAACTGTATCTTTATTAACATTGCTACTGTTTTCTTCACCTGATATATTAATTTAGTTACTTGTATTTCTTACCTTGCCCACATAGAGAGGTTCTGTACCCGTATATTCCTCTAGTACAAAGAACTGGTTCCAAACCCAGCTGCGCTTTGTTCTTGACTTTCCAGACTGCATGTAAGGCTTAGATGTAGACACTGAAATCTCAGCTTGGCTCATTCCAAAAAGACAAAATAAAATAGCTATAATTTGAAGATAATGGCACAATTCACATTTACCCATCTTCATGTTTTGTTCTTTATTTTTTCTACACAAAAAATAAAAGGGATAGTGATGGAAAATGTATTCTCGGTGTTATTAAACGTTAAACGGGTGTTGAATTGATGTAGTGTCCCTTTGTGTATATCCACAGGAAATGCAATAGGCACCTGTGAAAAATAAGAAATAAATTACTGTTAGTTGTTGACCTTAAGATAACATTTCAGAAGAGTTAGATAATGACGTGACAAGTTAAATAACTTGGTTGATAAAAGAAAGCATCAATAATCAAGGAACTTAAAAGAACAATTACTAAACATTACAAAGGATACTTTTAATTCAAGATGTGCAATCTAAAGTTTTAAAAACACACATTAAAGATAAGCATTTCAAGCATCTTAAGGGGAGGAGATGAGGTAAGAAAGGCTAAGATCTTATATTTTTCATAAGAGTCAAATGGGAGGTAATAAATGGTGTCATAGAAGTGATGCATTTAAAGGAAGCAGGACACATATTCCGCCTTCATTGAGAAAGCTGCTTAGTAAAGGGGAAATGTATCAGGTTAGAGAGGAAACTTGCTGCAGAAAGATAAGCCTGGCAACTGGAATTCTAAATATTCACTTGCCTTATGTATTTATAATTTGATGCAGATAAGAGGAATTGGAACCAGTCAAATGCAATCCCATGAGGGTTAGGTGTAGTATGCAGCATTAGTTAGGGTGTGCATATTAGAGTTAATATTATAATAAAGCATTAAAATGGCATTGCTGCCTGAGTTATAAATCTGTGCTGGTAATCTATATTTATAACAAATTAATAGACAATTTGGAGTTAGATACTTTGGGCCTCATTCTATTAAGGGCCGTAAAATGGCCCCAAAACTGTGATTCCTTGTGGCCAGCTTACGACCCTGCATAGCGCTACGGCTATGCTGCTATTCAAATGGTCGGCGCCACAAGGAGGTCCCCCTTACGGCTGGCCGCAAACTATGCAATCGGCCGCAAGCATTTCCTGCGTGCCCGTAAATTGTGTTTCAAGGCTGCAAAGTCGGAAAACTGTAAATGCAAATATAAATTCAAGACAGCACTGTAAATGATAGGCAACATAATGGGGGACATGAGCATTTATAGCAACACCTTCTCAAGCTTGCACATCGCCCAAATCATATATTTAATTTCAGGTTTATTTTCCGTCCAAAGTCCCGCGGGCTTCAATGACCTTGAAGCCAGTAAATCGTTAAAACCTGTACGGATTCGGAGGTTGAAGGCCGCAAACTCAAAGCATTGTAAATGCAAATATGTATTCAATCCAGCACTATAAAGCACTGTAAATGAAGGGGAACACAATGGGGGACATGAGGAATAATAGCAAAACATTCTGTAGCTTGCACATCGCCAAATTATAATCTTTGATTTTAGGTTTAATTTCCATCCAAAGTTCCACAGACTTCAATGACCTCCAAACCCGTAGCTTGTTATTCAAGCCCTTGCAGGCTTGGAGGGTGAATGTCCTCCAAGCCCGTGGGACTTGCATAATGGATAGAACACGAAGATTGAACATGAAATTACATTTCTTTATTTGCAGATTTGAAGTAGGAGAATGTTGAGCTACGTATTAATTCTAAGACCAAACATCACTTTCTCTTTTAATAAAACTACAGGATGGGTTTTCTATTTGCTTAATTAGTGTTACGATTTGTAAGTAAGCTCTTTGCGACACCTCCGTGGCCCAAGTAACCTGTGGGTCTATTTTACTCATTTGCGGGTCTGATATGCTCCAAGCCAATGGGACTGTGGACATGGAAATTGAACATGAATTACAAAAAAAAATTGCAGATTTGAGTGTATGGGAATTTTGTGCTATGAATTCTAACACCTACAATCACTTTCACGTTTCATTAAAGTACTGGCTTTTTTATTTATTGTTCTGTCTGTGAGTATTGTCTATTGCTGTATTATTTAAAGTAATAAATTGATACAAAATGGTTATATCTAATTGATATACAGTGCCTTGCAAAAGTATTCACCCCCCTTGGCATTTTTCATGTTTTGCTGCCTCACAACCTGGAATTAACATGGATTGTTTGAGGATTGGCATAATTTAATTTACAGAACATGCCCACAACTTTAAATATGCTTTTTTGATTATTGTGAAGCAAATCAAAAATAGGACAAAATGATAGAAAAAGTCAATGTGCATAATTATAAACCCCCCTAAAATCAAAACTTTGTAGAGCCACCTTTTGCAGCAAACACAGCACCAAGTCGCTTTGGATAAGTCTCTATGAGCTTGCCACATCCTACCACTGGGATGTTTGCCCATTCCTCCTTGCAAAACTGCTCCAGCTCCTTTAAGTTGGATGGTTTGCGGTTGTGAACAGCAATCTTTAAGTCTGACCACAGATTTTCCATTGGATTGAGGTCTGGGCTTAGACTAGGCCATTCCCCTTGTTCCATGTTTCCCATTAAACCACTCAAGTGTTGCTTTAGCAGTTTGTTTGGGGTCATTGTCCTGCTGGAAGGTGAACCTCCGTCCTAGTCTCAAATCACGCATAGAGTGGTTCAGGTTTTGCTCAAGAATATCCCTGTATTTAACACCATCCATCTTTCCCTCAACTCTGACCAGCTTCCCAGTCCCGGCTGCTGAAAAACATTCCCACAGCATGATGCTGCCACCACCATGTTTCATTGTGGGGATGCTGTACTTTGGGTGATGTGATGTGTTGGGTTTGCGCTAGACATAGCGTTTTATTTGATGGTCGAAAAGTTTAAGTTTAGTCTTTAAGTTTGGGAGTCTCTCACATGCCTTTTTGCAAACTCAGAATGTGCTGAAAGTAATGGCTTTCTTCTGGCCACTCTGCCATAAAGCCCAACTCTTTGGAGTGTACGGCTTATTGTCGTCCTATGTACAGATACTCCAGTCTCTACTGTGGAACTCTGTAGCGCCTCCAGGGTTACCTTAGGTCTATATGCTGCCTCTCTGATTAATGTCCTCCTTGCCCGGTCTGTGAGTTTTGGTGGGCGGCTGTCTCTTGGCAGGTTTGCTGTTGTGCCATGTTCTTTCCACTGGGTTATGATAGATTTGATGGTGCTCCTGGGGATCATCAAAGATTTAGATATTTTTTTATAACCGTACCCTGACTTGTACTTCTCAACAACATTGTCCCTCACTTGTTTGGAGAGTTCCTTAGTCTTCATGGCAGTGTTTGATTAGCGGTGCCTCTTGCTTAGGTGTTGCAGCCTCTGGGGCCTTTCAAAAAAGGTGTGTATATGTAAAAACAGATCATGTGACACAAAGATTGCACACAGGTGGACATCATTTCACAAATTATGTGACTTCTGAAGGTAATTGGTTGCACCAGAGCTTTTTATGGGCTTCATAACAAAGGGGGTGAATACATATGCACATGCCAATTTTCTGTTTTCTATTTATAAAAAATAGTTTTATGTATATATTTTTCACTTCACCAACTTAGACTATTGTGTTCTGATCCATCACATAAAATTCAGATTAACAAATCATTGAATTTAAGGCTGTAATGTAACAAAATAGGTAAAAAGTCAAGGGGTTGAATACTTTTGCAAGGCATCTGATTATCCTCACAGAGAATGAAAACATGCACTGCATCAATCTACACATAAGGCTAGCAGAGTCAGTTGTAGTATACTGTCCACTATATCACTTTTTTTAATTTCTCCAGGTTTCTTTTTTCTTTTTAATAGTTGATATAATAAGAGATTGACTTTAATAAATATAGACAGCCTTTTTTGTTTACAGAAGTGTTTAGTTCGTGAAGACCTTGTTTTTGGATAGGTGGTCACTAACTAAAAACTTCTGTTCAAGAAATATGCTTGGTGCTTATATATAGCCCTTTTTAATTGGCCAAATCGACATTTAATAAGGCTGAGAGTATGAAGTTTGTTGGTCTAAAGTTATAAAGGTATACATTATTAAAGTCCCCCAACTTTTGCAGTATGAAATATGCACTTTTAATCATTATAAAAGAGAATATTTATGAAACGTTAGCAGGTGGATGTAAAACAAAACATTTTTTTGTTTGTAACATTTATTTCCATAATTACATCCAGTAAAATACATAGATTTTACAGAAAGATCGGGCATATATTTACATTATACTTATTTAGTAAATACCTTTCTGGGTTTTCTCTCTTGCAGCTCACTCAAATAGTGTCCTTACAAAGGTATATGTAAGTGAGCTGAGTTATTAATGCATCTGATAGAGGAGAATTTATAGTGTCTGAAAAAAAAATTGCATAAAAAAATTCCAAAGTAAACAGTTAAACCGTTAGCCTGAAGTTTGCTGATTTTCTTTGCAAAGAGTTTTCTCTCAATGTTGACAACCCCAAAAATTCCCAGGGATTATTAGCATATTTTATACAATGTTTCTTTTTTGCCTGGGGATTTACAGGCATGCTCAGTTATCACCTGAAGTCTGCCCTACTGTGGGAAGTCACATGATCTCAGACACTTTCCTTTCCTTTAGTGTAATTTCCTTCCTTTACTGAATATGTAAAGCTGTGATATAATGTATTGAGCTCTTCAGTGAGCACTGTCTAATGCAGGGTTATTTCTTGTGTTTTGTCTGTGAGTATTGTGTAATGCAGTGTTATTTATTGTGTTCTGTCTGTGAGTATTGTGTATTGCTGTGTTATTCCTTGTGTTCTGTCTGTGAATATTGTGTATTGCTGTGTTATTTCTTGTGTTCTGTCTGTTAATATTGTGTAATGCAGTGTTATTTCTTGTGTTCTGCCTGAGCTCTGTGTAATCCTATGATAGAATTTCTATAGTTATGTCTGAGTATTGTGTAATGCTGTGTTATTTCTTGTGTTCTGTCTGTGAGACTATTGTATAATTTATATTTTTAGAGTCTGTGACCATCTTAGCTTATAAAAAGGTTTGTGATATACTTTGACTGTCACATCAAATAAAAATATATTTTTTTGTCTTTAACTTTTCTTGCTTTATCATTGTTTTGTCTAAGCATAAGCCTATTTAGAGATTTATGTGTGTTTATTCAGGTCAGACCTAACTACACTGCTTATCAACCCCTCCCCCAATTCTCTTTTGCCATCCAGTGTCACAACTACTTGCTGATTGACTGAAAAGCCAATAAGCATGCACATGTGCTGCATAATGGATATCTCATTAAAAATTAGATATATTTTATGCAAATCACAGTTGCTGGGGGTGTCTAAATCACCCCCAGCACCTTTTTTATTATATTGCAAAAATGGTTTGCATGTTTTCATGCAAACTTTTTTGCTAGGTGGGTTATGGTGCATTCTACTGGATGCATTCATAACCCACCTAACTTACATATAACTTTAAGCAAACTTTCCCCAGTTTGCCTTTCCAATGCTTCAGGCTCCAAACACAACTTGTCTCAATTACTGCTAACAGCAGTACATAACTGGGCTCTCACTGTCTCACCTATGGCCAAACGCGGCTTACTCTTTTAAAGTCTGTACACAGCCTGTCTAATCAAATTCTGTGAGCTCTGCTCCAGGATTTTAGTCCCAGGTTTCACCCTGTCACACCCCCTCCCATGCTTGATACTATGGGGTTGAGTGACCAATGGTGTTAGACCGTGTATGTGAGTCAACGCATTTGCTGTACCATGCTGACTGCCATCTCTGTGAATTTTTCCTTTAACCTTTGCACTGGTAAAACTCTCTTGAAGTTACTGAAGCTTCTGCTCTTCCAGGTCTTCCACTACATTCTCCATTCTTTTTAGAGGGCAGTTCTGGTCCAACCATGCTAGCAGAGACATTACTTTTGTTCCAAGTGTGGATATTGCTGTTCACTTTCCAGTAACCTCTGCACACTTTATTTTACAGATCAACCCTCCAATATTATGTGCATCCTTTTTTCTTCTTCTGTGCCATCTGCATTAAGGCATTCCATATTGACTGAATTGAGTTTTGTAGATTCAGCTTCTCATTGTGCTGAATGTCCAGCTTCTCAATCGGCCTTTTGCTTCCTCACCATTTCGGGGAAGTCCCATGTTGTTATCTTAGTGAGACTCTCTGTGAAGATTTGGGCTAAATCATTCTGGTCAGAGGTTTTTTTTCTGCAACTACTGTGTTATATTAGTGATTGTGAACTCTTAATTCACAAGGGCACTGTGAACCTTCTGCACCTCGCCTTGTACTTTGACGTCACTGCTCTGACTTTCTACATTCAGCTCTGCCAGCTCCTCCTTCACACAGCTGACGGAACGCTCCATCCTGCGAAATACGGCTTCGTTCACTCTCCCTAACATGTCCACAACACTCAGTTGCTCCCTCCTTCAACACAACTAGATTGGGGTTAGTGCCTGGCTCATATATCAGCTGACTCTGCTACCAAGCTGTGTAACTGTTGGTCCAACTCTATGACACTTAGAGCTTGTCAGGCTCCCTTCCTTAGCCCTTTCTGCAGAGTCTCCAATTCTCCATCTTTAGGTTCATCATTATCAACGACTTCTCAGGCTCTTTCTCTTCTCACTTTTCATTGCAATTTACTTCATAATTCTGCAAACTCTTCTAAACCCATGATTTGGCGAACAGATAATCTAGCTCTTCCAGGTGCTCCAATAAACTGGCTGATAATTCTCCCAAAACTGTATCAGTTTCATGTGCCAAATCTGCTTTGTTCTGGCACATTATCCTTCATAGGCCTTCACAAGCATGTCCTCTCTCAGGGCTGCTTCTAGCTCTTGGATCTGCACCTCATCTGTCTCATTGTTCACAGCAGGCATCCTTGGTACTACTGTGCTTCCAATCCTGCAAGGTCTGGGACTCTTTATCTCTACTAGGAAGGATCTCCAGCTCTTCAGCGACTTTAACCTTAAACTAAACACTTTTGGCTGGCATCCATCTTAGTAGCCTTTTGAGTTTTGGGTTTGTGAAAAAAAAACTATTTCAGCATTCCAGCTTTCCCCCACTTTTCTTCCTCTTTTAATCAGTTACCTTTGTTTTGGTTTTTTTTGTTTTTTCTTCTTCCTTTTCCTCCATGCCTTTCAGCTTTTCATTTTCTTTGCTTTCTTCAGCCGCACCTTCTCCTCATTAATTTGTTTAAAATCCAGCTTACTCTGCTTGCGCTGGATGTCTCGCTGCATGTGCAGCTGAAGCATCTCCTTCTTAACTTGTTGCAAATCCAGTTTTCTTTGCTCCCCCTGGATTTCTTGCTGCATGTGCAACTGAAGAATCTCCTCTGTCTTGTTCATCAGTTCCTCCTTGAACAACACTGGCTGGACAGCCATACTTTCTTTCTCCTTCTGTCTCTCCTATACCTGGGAGAAAGGATTAGTCATCTATGCTTCTGTCTGAGATAAACGATTAGTGAGGAGATCTCGCTGCTCCTCTTTGCCAGTTTGCACAACTTGTTCTTTCAGGTTATACTTGGGATTACTCTCACTCTGCTCATGGATAGACATCTGTGTCTTCTTCCTTTAGGGCCCCTTGTTATCCAAAATGCATGCTTCCTCCTCCATTCAGGAATATAATTTGGCTTCATCCTGATACCTCTCATATTAGTAGTAATTTGCCTGTCTTCCATTTTAGGTTTTTTGGGATAGATTCCATCTTTGCTTCTTGCTGTGCTTCTTTCCCCTCTCACCTCTCTTTGTCCAGAGCAGTTTATATTATGGCCACCTGAGACATAGAGATATTCACAATTTTAATAGGACACATGTCCATGCTCTGCTTTGTATGTCCTCTCTGGATTCAGATGGTTCTCATCAAAATCAGGACACTCTTCCTTTGAAAGAACACTGGTTACAATCATCTGTTTGATCTCCAATTTCTCTGGGTCAAAGATTTTTTGTCAGGCACTTTCTTTTTATAGTATCATCATTCACCTCAGGAGCATTCACCAGGGACAGATGGCTAAGTCTGTCCAGGTTTCTTATGGAAGCCTCTTCATTGCTGTTACCCTTAAGCATTCTGCATTGGTTTGGGTTTAGATCTTCCCCAGTATCTTGATTAACATCCTTTATACTAAAGCTGGTTTTGCACCCAGTGATTGACAACATCTTGACCTCCACTCTTTGACCTTTGCTCACAACATCAGTCACTTTTTTATAACCATTTGCTTTGGTGCACCAGCGTCTCTTTAGCTGCTCTAGCCATCTCTATAGCTGCATCATCCATCTCTTTAGCTGTATCTGCCATCTCTTTAGCTGCTCCAGCTGTCTCATTAGCTGCTCCATCTATTTCTGTAGCTGCTCCATTAATTTCTTTAGCTACCTCAGTCAGCTTCTTCTCGTTCTTAGTGCTGAACCTGTTGGTATCCTGAGCTTTGTCTGCCATCAAATGGGTCACTAACTTCTGAATATCTTCTGCATCAGGTTTCCTCTTCAACCCAACTTGGGTAGATAAGCATGCCACTTGGGTAGAGATAAGCATGCCACTTCTCAGGATCCCATACACCATCACAGTCATCACAATACAGGTTCTTCCTGTTCAATCAATCAAACTCTAGTAACTCATACTCTGTCAATGATCTCTTCTTTCAGATCATCATAATGTGTTTCCTTTTCTTCTACATCACCCTTACTTGTCATTGTATGAAGAGATTAGGTTTCATGCTTCCACTTGACTATGAAATTACAGTAGTATTTGCAGACCTCAAACCTGCCAAATCTGCTTTCATACAGACTCTTTCCTCTTCTGCTTGTCTCCGCCATTGCTCAGTAGTCTCTCTCAGACATGCAGCGGCCTTTCTCATATGGCCTCTGTCCTCTACTGCTTGTCTCATTAATTTCTTTCAATTCTCTTGCTGGCATGCTATGTCCTATGTTCTTGTTGGTGTGCTGTGACTTCTACCAAGGTCTTCTCAAGTTCCTCCATCTTAAACCCACTTCTAAAACCACATATGACAAAGTATCTGTCTCCCACTTTGGGCCCTTGTTTCATACAAATTTGATGGAGGAACAACAATACAGGAGGTTTCTAAAATGCCTTTTCAAATTGTACTAAATTATAGCCAGTAATGAAAAAATAATAAATAAAAATAAATAAAATAAAAAGCCTACTATTGAAGCACTAACTTTACTTTTAGTTAGATCCCTCTGTAACAGAACTTTCATCCAACTAAGCCTGTATGTAGAAAAACAAAACACAAAGTCTAAGTTTCCAGTCTACAGCTTGCTCATCAGCTCCACGCCTCTGCATCTTTGTCTTTCAGACACCAGAAACTTTCCTCTCTGCTGTTTCTTGCAAGCAGCATACACTTCTCTCGGATAATCTCTGTCTTTGTCTTGTCCCAGCTTTAGTAAACAACTTTCTGGGTTTTCTCTCTTGCAGCTTTCACCAACAGCGTCTACTAACTTGAGAAAAAATGCAATAATACACACATAGTAGAGGACCCTGTCTTTGAGTTTAAAATCTTACATAAAAGGTGTATCTTACAAGAATTATTATTAACCTTTATTTTTAATAAACCTACAATTTAAAGGGATTAATGAAACCAAAGGAGAAGTAAGTAAAAGAAAGAAATAAGGACTTAACAAGGGATATTAATATATATCAGTATTCAGCATTATATATTCCTCATTAATCGCTCGATCAATTATTTGTTCAGGACTTGACCATGTCCCCTCCCAATGTGTTAATGGCGCTCAATTACAAACTGTGGGGAAACATGGCTTCCATCTGCTGTCCAGAACTGAGATTGAACTGACTCTTCAATGATATATTCAAAAGTTTGTGAGTATTGTTCTGCTGTTAACAGAGCTAGGCATCCCATCATCTTACATACTTATTTTCCTGCATGGTAAACGTGTTTCCTGTTTGCCCATCGGTCTCAATGATTAAATACAATTTTTTTCTATTTTTTTTCAGGATGAGAGTTAGTGTTCTGAGACACCGTAACATATACAGTGCCTTGCAAAAGTATTCACCCCCCTTGACTGTTTACCTATTTTGTTACATTACAGCCTTAAGTTCAATTTTTTGTTAATCTGAATTTTGTGTGATTTGTGTGAATTTATGTATCAGAACACAATAGTCTAAGTTGGTGAAATGAGAAAAATATATACATAAAACTATTTTTTAGAAATAGAAAACAGAAAATTGGCATGTGCGTATGTATTCACCCCCTTTCTTATGAAGCCCATAAAAAGCTCTGGTGGAACCAGTTACCTTCAGAAGTCACATAATTAGTGAAATGATGTCCACTTGTGTGCAATCTAAGTGTCACATGATCTGTCATTACATATATTCACATTTTTTGAAAGGCCCCAGAGCCTGTAACACCTAAGCAAGAGGCACTAACGAAAGCACTGCCATAAAGACCAAGGAACTCTCCAAACAAGTAAGGGACAATGTGGTTGGGAAGTAAAAGTCAGGATTAGGGTTAGGAGCACCATCAAATCTATCATAACCAAATGGAAAGAACATGGCACAATAGCAAACCTACCAAGAGACGGACGCACACCAAAAGTCACGGACCAGGCAAGGAGGGCATTAATCAGAGAGGCAGCACAGAGACCTAAGGTAACCCTGTAGGAGCTGCAGAGTTCCACAGCAGAGACTGGAGTATCTGTACATAGGACGACAATAAGCCGTACGCTCCATAGAGTTGGGCTTTATGGCAGAGTGGCCAGAAGAAAGCCATTACTTTCCGCAAAAAAGAAAATGGCCCATTTTGATTTGGGAGACTCCCAAAATGTATGGAGGAAGGTGCTCTGGTCTGAGGAGACTAAAATTTTATTTTTCGGCCATCAAAGAAAACGCTATTATCCTTATTAAAATTTGGCTCTACAAAGTATTGACTTTAGGGGGTGAATAGTTAAGCACATTGACTTTTTCTGTTATTTTGTCCTATTTGTTGTTTGCTTCACAATAATAATAATTTAAAAAAAAACATCTACAAAGTTGTGGGCATGTTCTGTAAATTAAATTATGCAAATCCTTAAACAATCCATGCTAATTCCAGGTTGTGAGGCAACAAAACACAAAAAATACCAAGGGGGGTGAATACTTTTGCAAGGCACTGTATATAACATAACATAATAGTATATATTAACAAATCATTTTATATTCACTCTGATCATGAAATATATGATGCATTTGGTAAAATCATTTCAAATATTTAGAATACAGTAATATATAAATAGGAATATTAGTAAGAATTTATATGAGTATAACATTTAATTTATATAGTATGTGTATGATATAACAAGAAGAGGTCACTGTCAGTTAGGAACAGTATTTTTTTGTGTACGGTTTGTTTGACAAAATAATTGAATATTGTCTGTAATTGTGTATTATATAAAGTGCTACTTATTTTGGGGTATGTTTTTCTTGTGATAGGTTCCGTTTTGTGGGACCAAAATGTTGGGAACATTTTACATCCAATAAAATACTTTATGAAGACCCAGGAGTGTCAGGTTAATTGTGAATCTGTATACTCTTTGAATACATAGGTGCACTGCAGCATTAAGTTGTTTTG
The DNA here is from genome assembly GCA_027410445.1 of Discoglossus pictus. Taxonomy (NCBI): domain Eukaryota; kingdom Metazoa; phylum Chordata; class Amphibia; order Anura; family Alytidae; genus Discoglossus; species Discoglossus pictus. The sequence goes on along the minus strand of CM050166.1, from coordinate 140,023,455 downwards.
AAATGTATGAATCTATGGTACAAATCCATTGGTGAAATGTAGTGTCTCTCACAGTGGATGGGGTTCTTGCATAGGTATCATTTCATTATAACTATGTTCTAAATATCTTCTTACTAAGACCTATTAATTTTTAAAGTCCTCACACCTGTTGTGATGGATAGGTATTTCCTTCTCATTGGGGTAGAAGGAGAATTGAGCAATTTTTATGGAAAGCTTCCTCAAACCATATCATCCTCATAAGAAAATTCAAGACATATATGGAGATTATCAGAAACTATGAAAAAAGAGAAATACATTTGGACCTACATGGATTGTACATATTGAACTACTACAAAGCTCATCAGATCCCTTGTGGGTTCAGGATTAAAAACCCAAGATTATTCAACAACAAAATAAAACACTGATTTACGCAGAAGGTGGCATACTGAACCAATGTTCCCTGGACCATTTGTGATTGAGAAGGTCTCTATGGAGTTAAGAACAGTCCACAAACAATTAAAGGTCTTTGATCAAACACATCTGGAAATATTAAAAAAGCCTGAATCACAACACGCCTTAAAGAAGCTAAAATAAGTCAAGGATGGCAAACATTCTAATAAGTTATTCCAAAGGGATACACAACACCGCATGATCGGTGTTTAAATGGACTACAGGAAGACCATCAATTATCAGTAAAAAGGCCAGTCAAGATGAGAATTCAGAAAGGAGCTTTTTTCTATAGTTGACATTAGTTCAGGGGATTTTGCCTCAGAGGATCACACAAGTTCTATGGAAGAACAGACAACATTGAGTACTGCCTCTGAGAAAAATGTTGAGCAGGTTTCCTAGGAAGGAAATGACCAATCAGAACAAGTTGAAAAGAAAAAAGGAGGCCAAGTAAAATTAGCACAAAAATAGCTTATAGACACCCATCTTTATGGATCTTTATTTTCTCAAATGCTTACTTTAGGTAAGATTAATGATTTGGCAAATAAACCGTTATAAATTGACTTTTAACATCTAATTAAAGGCGTTTTTTAAGGACATTTAATCTTCTATTGAGTCTTCCTGTGGCAAAACAACTTCACTGATAATTAAATTGGGCATTTGATTCTATGACAAATATTCCTTCTACAAAAACGTTTGCTTGGATAACAATAGTAGTTAATTGAGCATAGTAAGGGAAAAGCATGCACATTAAAGAATGTCAGAAAAGAACATGTGACAAAGAAAAGGGACCATTTAACTTTTGTCACCAAATATGGAATTGAGCCTATAAAGTGATTAGGCAGACTATTCAAGATAAATGGTACATTCTGGCTACTGGTAATCTCCACCAAATATATTTATATCAAAATCTAGAATGGCATATCATAGGAGTTCAAATTTTAGAGAGTTAATAATGCTAGAGAAAGTTGGTTGTCATCAGGTAAACATTTGTGATCTTTTAAATGTACTGGTTATGCAGCATGTAAATGTAATACTTAAGGGCACATTTGTATTAGGACATGGAAGGTTTCTGGATTTCACTAGGTATATAATATATATATTGATCTATATACTTTCACATACTTTATTTTTTATTAAGAAGTGCTTAAAAGCTCTGGGGGGGGAGGTTTCTGCCTAAAATTGTATCATTTTTACCTTTTTGACTCTGCCCTCTGCAGCCCATGCAGCTTATGAATACATAGACTGTAAAGAGCAGTGTTTCAAATTACCCTGTCAGTGAACTTTCTCAAGTAGCATGTTGCAGAATGTTGTCACTGATTCATTGCTAAAAACAGTACAAATCCTTATGCGATGCAGAGAAGAAGACATTTGTAAGATGTTAGCCAGAAACAAACAGCTTTTAAGCACTTCTCAATAAAGAGATACCTAGATATATTATATTCCTAGTGAAATGTAGAAACCTATCATGTCTCTTTAGTCATCCATCAACCATTCAACAGTTTAGCACATGTAGCATTAAATATATTATGTATTTGCCATCTTATCTTGTTGCTGTACTTTGTGTGTAAAATGGCATAGTCCCTTAATGGAACATATAACTGGGAATTGTTTTCTATTCATACAGCTCTTAGAGAGAAAAAGAGTAATAACCCAAAGATAAATCATTGTTAGAGAATAATCATACTCGCTCTTTATTCAGATTTATTTTAATTGATTAAAGTCCAACCCATCCTAGGGAAGGAGATTGAAATAATGTCTTATGAAGAAAAGTACAGGAATGGATATTTAGGTTAATACAATTTAGTTGTCTTTTAGGTTAGAGATAGTTTCTGTATATATCATATCTCTGATGTTCTCTATTTTGGTCTTGAGCCACCTCTAAAAACATTTGTGTGTATGCCAGTGCTTCTTATCAGATGGCATATTAATTTGTTATTCATTTCATATGAAAAAATGTAGCTAAACGGATGGATGATAAATATTGGATAATCATAATAATACACACACTCAAAAACACAAGGGTCCCTAATCTATATACATATGTAGACATTATTTTAGTACATTTTATTTGTAAACAAATATTTATTTCTCTCTTTTCTCACAAATTTCATGAAAATCAATGAAATAGGAATATTATACTAACAATCACCACTCAGCTACGATACAAGGACAGCGAACCATGCTAATTTGTAGTTTAAGTGCTAAGGCTTTAATCAGACACTGTACTGGGCAAGATTTCATGACTGATAAACAGCACAGATCAGTAATAAAAATGTTTCAATTTATTATGATTAAAAAAGTAGAGCTATCTCCATCTATGTTGAATTTTCGTAAAGCCTGCGGCAAACTTTGCTGTAGCTGCTTATTTATTAAACAGGAAGAAAACTTTGAGGAAATAGCTGAATTGTTTGTCTCAGTTTAAAAAATGTTAGGAGGATATCCCACCCAACATGGTGAGAAAACAAATCAAAGTTGTTTGTTATTAACTTTATCACTTAAGTCTTGTGTCTTGTATATATATTCTAACCTGCATTTTAATTGTGGTGTTTGAATAAGCACTTGTTTCGAAATGCATGAAACACATTATTTTTCTACTACAGTGACAACTCAAAATATTAAAAAGAACAATAGGATAATATTGAGTACTATAATGCTGAATGTATCTAAAGCATTCAACACTTAATCATGGTAATGACATACTTATGATCAATGTCTATAGTATACTGGATTAATACTCATAAAATATGTAGAATGACCCTTGGGCTTTCAGAGAGCACAATTTGGAGAAAAAGCACACTTAGTCTTGAAATTTTATTAAAGACATTTTTTTCATATATAATTTCATATAAATGTTTAAAGCAGCTAAAATATTACAGTTATCAAACAATCTAATTTTATTGATATTATTCAAGCATTGTATGCTTGAGGACTTGAATATACCAGAATTTGTAATACTATATTCAAGTAATAATTCCACATAGAGTGACTTTAGGCTTCCAGAATACTGCAGATTTTCTATCAAAATGCATTTCAGTTATTTCAGACAGTATAATAAAACAATATCACAAGAAAAAATGGTCAGTCAGAGTTATTCTTATAGACATGAACAGAAAGAATAAACAAAGAAAATTGTTGATGCAAGAAGGCACCATAAGCCTTTTTATCAGTTGTGTTTATCAAAGAAGTTTATTGCAAGATTTACTGCACCCCAGGCTTTTCATATTGTTCTTTTTTTATTTTTTTATTAAACCACCTGCCAGATGGAATACTCATAAAATGTTCCTTAACTAAACTTGTTTGTATATAATGTACACAGCTTACAATTACACAACTTAATGTAAGCTACATCAGCTAAATAAAACATGATTAATAAATAAAACACAAAAAGTCAAAAGAAAGAGCACAATTCTCACAGATTAACTAAATTTTGCAAGGGATGAAAAGCATATGTCTGTAATGTATATTTTCTGTGAGGAAAATTGCCTTTGCAACTTTTGCAAAGCAATCACATGACCAGCAAAGTTTATGAATCTACTCCAATGGCCGCAAAGTCCAGTATAAAATACAAAGCAAAACTTTAATGTTATTTTTACAAACAGAAAGAAACATTTGCTCCTTCTATAGAAGAAAGTATTTTGTATTTTAGAGCAATTTGTACAGATGTTTATTTTAGCACTTTTTTTTTAGGTTAAATCAAAGAAATACATGGTCTCAATGGAAAAAAATGAAATGTTGCAATTTTTAGATACTGACATTTATTCTCATATTTTTTCCATGGAAGATCTCAGAGAAATTGACAAAAAAGAATCAATGGGAGTAAATATACCATTTCAAACTCCAGTCCAGTTACCCTTTCTTCATATAATGGTCAGTGGACATCCATGCAATATGTCTTGCCATTCTCTTTGTTCATATTTCATGATTATTGATGAATGATATATGATCTGTGAGTCATCCAACAAAATAATTTGGGGAACTTTGATTGTGAACTAAGCATGCATGGCTCAAGCTCTTTTCTTTTGGATACCTCCTTATTGGATTAAAAATGGCTTTAGATTTAAAGTTAAATAAGTAGAATCTACATTGTAGTGTTATTATTATTGGTCTTTCCAACATACTAGCATATACTAGAATGATATATACAAGAGTTACAGCAAATGGAACATAGAAGGGTATTGAGAATCATGTGAAAATAAAGAAATAAATATAACATATACAGTATCTTGCAAAAGTATTCACTCACCTGGACTTTTTACCTATTTGTTACATTACAACCTTAAGTTCAATGTTTTTTAATCTGAATTTTATTTGATGGATCAGAACATAATATTCTAAGTTGCTGAAGAGAAATGAGAAAAATATATACATAAAACTATTTTTTAGAAATAGAAAACAGAATTTATCATGGGCGTATGTGTTTAACCCCTTTTGTTATGAAGCCCATAAAAAGCTCTGGTGCAACCAATTACCTTCAGAAGTCACATAATTAGTGAAGTGATGTCCACCTGTGTGCAATCTATGTGTCACATGATCTGTCTTTGCATATACAAACCTTTTTTTGAAAGGCACCAGAGGCTGCAACACCTAAGCAAGAGGCACCACTAACCAAACACTGCCATGAAGACCAAGGAATTCTCCAAACAAGTAAGGGAAAATGTTGTTGAGAAGTACAAATCAGGGTTAGGTTCTAAAAAAATATCCAAATCTTTGATGATCCTTAGGAGCACCATCAAATCTATCATAACCAGAAGGAAAGAACATGGCACAACAGCAAACCTACCAAAAGATGGCCGCCCACCAAAATTTATGGACTGTCCAAGGAGGGCATTAATCAGAGAGGCAGCACAGATACCTAAGGTAACCCTGGATGAGCTGCAGAATTAGACAGCAGCGACTGAAGTATCTATACATAGGACAATAAGCCGTACGCTGCATAGAGTTGGGCTTTATGAAAGAGTGGTCAGAAGAAAGCCATTACTTTCAGCAAAAAACAAAATGGCACATGTGGGAGACTTCCAAAATGTATGGAGGAAGGTGCTCTAGTCTGATGAGACTAAAATTGAACTTTTCGGCCATCAAAGAAAACGCTATGTCTGGCGCAAACCCAACACATCACATCACCCAAAGAACACCACAGTGAAACATGGTGGTGGCAGCATCATGCTGTGGGGATGTTCTTCAGCAGCCGGGACTGGGAAACTGGTCAGAGTTGAGGGAAAGATGGATGGTGCTAAATACAGGGATATTCTTGAGCAAAACCTGAACCACTCTGTGCGTGATTTGAGGCTAGGATGGAGGTTCACCTTCCAGCAGGTCAATGACCCTAAACACACTGCTAAAGAAACACTTGAGTGGTTTAGGGGAAACATGTAAATGTGTTAGAATGGCCTAGTCAAAGCCCAGACCTCAATCCAATAGAAAATCTGTGGTCAGACTTAAAGATTGCTGTTCCCAAGTGCAAACCATGCAACTTGAAGGAGCTGGAGCAGTTTTGCAAGGAAGAATGGGCAAAAATCCCAGTCGTAAGATGTGGCAAGCTCATAGAGACTTATCCAAAGTGACTTGGAGCTGTGATTGCCGCAATTGGTGGCTCTACAAAGTATTGGTGAATATTTATGCACATTGACTTTTTTTGTTAGTTTGTCCTATTTGTTGTTTGCTTCACAATAAAAAAGAGCATGTTCTGTAAATTAAATTATGTAAATCCTCAAACAATCCATGTTAATTGCAAGTTGTGAGACAACAAAACATAAAAAAAATGCCAAAGGGGGTGAATACTTTTGCAAGGCATTGTACATAGTGATGCCTATGGTGCTGTTCCTACCCCAAGAGTTTATAATCTCCCTTCTACAGGATTTCCCCCTGCCACTGAAACCCTTCATAATCCCCTACTTTGCTCGGTCAGACACTCCCATAGCCTTAGAGCTATAAGCATTTCTTAAAAACCCTATAACTTATAACCTTTACACCCACAACCTGTGAAAGTTAAAAATATCAACCATTCTGCTGGCTTTGAACCAGATTCAATTGAGCAATCGTAAGTTACCGGTGCCCGTAAGTGAGTCCGTAAGTTAATTCAATTGGCGTCTTTTTGCAGGTTCCAAGAGGTTTATGGGTTATGGACTTGAACATTTTGCAGTGGTTAAATCCAGAACTTACAGCCGCCCGAAGCGTTTGATCTTTCCCATACGATAGCTAAAATCGCAAATCGCTATTCAATTGCTACAGTTCCCCAAGACAGCAAATGCTTTCACACTCAGAAATGGCAAATGTAGGAGAAAATCCTACGAGTGCTAGAGAGGACCAGCAAGGGGGTTTAACCCCTGTCCGCAGCATTGTAAATGCAAGTAAAAAATCAATACTGCACTGTAAATTATGGGGAAAGTGATGAAAGACATTAGAATTAATTGCACAACAGTCTCAAGTTCACAAATCAGCAATACAAAGTCATATTTTTTTATATGTGTCTTTTTGGGGTTATATCGATCTCAGGAATCAATGAGTTTATACCTATCAGGCCACCCATATGGACTAGAACAGTATTGGCATTCATTTTTATTATTTTGTATTTTGAGGGTTTGCTGGTCCAATCGCATATCAGACACCCAAACCTAATTGATTGACATGTAACCTCCGTGTTTTACTGCCGTAATGATGCCGGTTTCATTTTCTATTGGCTGTTTCAAAATGGGTGGTCATGGCCTTTCTTAATTGATCATGTTCCCGCCCTGAACTGCTACGAACGAGTGCTGGGTTTACGGCTCAAAGCCAGCAGAATTGTTGAGCTTTTGTTCAATTGAATACCACCGCAATAGGAGATGAACGGGAGCCCGCAGCATGCCCGCAGACATACAGCTGTGCAATTGAATCAGACTCACCTGACACACACCCACCTCCACCATCCTACTGTCAATTATTCATCTTCCTCGCACCTTACCTATCACTTACCCTTTTATATCATTTAGAGTGTAAACTCTGAGGAGCAGTGATACCTTAAACTGTTTTAACTGTACTTTGTTTAAACTGCTATCTTATGTGTAACATACGGTCTCTATTCAATTAATTTAACCCATGTATATAATGCTATGCAAGATGAAACTTTATAAAGGTTAATAATAATAATGATTATAATAATAGAAGAGATGAGCAAGTGAGACAAATTAGGATTTGAAGTAAGAGTCAACCAAAGAACTGGTCTCTGTGTGAAGAATGATTTATAAATACTGTATAATGGGTTATAGGTGTAAATTATAGGATTTCTGAAGAAAATTGATTTTCCTAAGCATTCAAATGTATGAAAACATGGAGATAGTCTGGCAGAGTGAAACTATTAATACTGTAAAATAAGGGAGCAAAGTTATTAAGGGTTTTGTATAGGATATTAAATTGCATAATTGAGGATATTGGCATCCAGTAGAAAAACAGACAATGCAATGTAGTAGATAAATAGGTATAGCAGGATTTAGTTAGTAACTATATGTAAGAATAAATGAGAGTGTAGTGGCTATTATAAACTAATCAATGGATTGGATTGGGGCTAGTGAGTAATGAATTTGTAATTTGAAATGTGAAAATTAAAGGGAGGGAGAACAGCAGCTCAGACGTTCAAGTATTGAGATTGAGATAGTCAATGGGTATACAGAAGGTAATTTAGAAAAGAATAGAATTGTTTACCATATGATACAATTGGGTTATTTTACCCCTGCCATTCAATACTTATCATTTTGCCATCCCATATTTAGACAAAAAATATAAATTAAATGCTACAATGCCCTCTAAATAGTAAAGAAATTAATAGTTCACACTGTATAATAATCCAAAAATGCAATCCCCAAGGGAGCAAAAGAAGACAGACAGAACATAGGACAGTAATTGGCATGTAGTGTTGTCAAAAAGTCAAACAATTGCAGTATTTCTTGCTTGTAGTTACTTGCAAAATATAAGCATGCAGTATTTGAAAGTATTAATTTATGATAAAATGCTTACATGACACAATACAAATTGTATTACAAGAAGAATTTTTTTATAATACAGTCTACTCAAAACCTGAGCACAGTTAACGACAGAATGAAGATTACATTTGGTACTTTATATTGTGGATAACTAAACTGATTTCAGACACCCAATATGCTCGAGTTCAGTACTATAAGAAGCACACTCACTTCATTGCTTGTTAGTAAGCTTTGAGTACAAAGAGGAAAACTGTTATATTAAAAGTAACTCGTACCCATCAAGTACTGAATTATAAAAACTTCCAAAACTTAGGAGGAATATAAACTTTACATCTCAATGAATAGTTTTAACTATTTTAGCTCAATGTATTAACATTTTTATGGAAACATTAAAATATTAGCACCTTAAAATGTGAGACGTGCAGAGTGATAAATGGACCCTATGCCCCACAAGGAACCCCATAATCACTATCACAATCCCCTAATTAAGAAAATACAAAATAAAAATAAAACATTCAATAAAAAAAAAAATTATTGGCAAAACTACAGCCTCAGATAAGTGGGCATATGTGTCTTGCTTAAAGAAGCCAGTCCTCTTACATCTTGATTGACGATCTTCAGTCCTCATTTTTGACCCATGCGGAGGGACTCCACTGAAAACAAATGCTCTAAAAGATTAAAAACTCACCTAACATCTCCTAATTTGAGCAGGTCCCCTGCAGACTGATCTTGCCTTCTCCTTATATGCACATTTTTATGGCTTCTTATTAGCTTAAATATATGTTCATCATCAAAGAAGGTTTCAACCAATCAGAATGTACAGATTGAAATCTACATAAATTAACCAATGTCAGCCAATCAGAATAGAGTTTCATTCTAGTACAACCCTTCTCTGATCCATAAGGACCCTGTGGTTATTCTTGAAAGTACCTTGGGGATACATAGGGACTCCAACTGTTATGATTAGAGGCCCATATGGGTTAATGACCCCTGACCCCACAACTCAAGGGGAGGAAGGGTGCACCAATGGCCCAGGTGTTGAGGGGGATCATGGGGGATCCCCCATGTTAACAGGTTAATATTTAGTGCTATGGGAGGACATATGGATCCCCATGGTTGAGGGGTACAATTCCCATGGGGGTCCATAGGGTTAAGGAAACACCAATCCAATAGCACAAATGGGACCTGATGGTCCCCAGTTATTGAGGGGATTCCAGGGTATACCCAGGTTAATAGGGGTAGCGGCTCATAGGCCGATATAGCTCCCTAATTATGTCAGACGCGAGCAAGCAAGACTCAAGTCTGATACAATGAATGTTTTGTGGATTGAACATATCCGGAGGCTTTTGTTAAAATTTCAGGCACTCCAAGAGACTTCCGAGCAAATTTCCATAAGTTAGGATATCATTCCAGGATTGATATGATGGCAAATTAAAAAATAGTCATGGGACAGGCACTCAGGGCTCAAGATATTATGGACATTTCCAACACTCAGATGACATTTCACGGGGTTACGTTTAAGTGCAAGATTTGATAGCTCGGTAGTGTTTTAAGAGTGAACTTCACCCAATTATTTCTTATGGGTGGCATATAATAGAAGACTTTATCTTTAAAACAAGATTTCATTTCTGGTTTGCTTATACACAAGTGACAGGCAACCAATTTCACTTGATGGGCTAAACATTTGGTCTACAAGTTCTTAATTGGGCCACAAAATTATTTTTAGCTTTTCATTTTATGTCTAACAAAAATGATAAAATCATTGTGGGAGAGCCGTAGAAAATTGGTAATAGGACTACAGATAATAAGGATCTGTGTTTCTGAGTACGATAGTGATTTGCTAACTTGGCAAGGTAAAATAAACTCTGTATTTTTAGATCACAGCCTGGGGGCTGCATGAGAAGTGTCTGTGGGCCACCTAAGCTTCCCCTTGCCATCCACTGTCCTACAATGTGAGTTTCATTAGTCCTTTTTATTGATAAAGTCTATACTTCACCATTTCTCCTTTTAAATTATAGAAGACTGTAATGTGCCGTATTCTGACCTTGAGGTGTACTCTCTACAGATTTTTAGGTAAATCAATAAGTACATATGGGGGAGCTGTTTAGACATATAAAGTGATTTGTTTATAAATTCATTAAAGTCTATCCACTGGTGAGCTTTCCATTCTTAGCAAAGTGCAGATGGATAATAAACTAGATAATATAAATATGATATAGGCAGATAAATAACGAGAGAGGGGGCATTTATGGCATTTTTTTCTAACTGCGAAAATAGCAATTACATTTACTTAATTCAATATTATTATTATTATTATTATAGTTCATTTCCATAGCGCTGTACATAAGTTAAGTTCAGACAAAGATAAATACAAATTAACATATAGCAAAGCAAGGAGGGCCCTGTATTTGAGCTAGGAATCCAATGTACACAGTGAATTCCCAAAATACTTAGGATAGAAACTCGCAGACTTACAATCTAAGGTATAGTGAGTGATAAAAGAGGGAGAGAGGGGTGATAACCGTATCTTTAACCCCTCTGGGTCCTATCTGGTACTCGTAGGATTTTCTTCTACATTTGCGGCCCTGCGGGAATGTAGCAATTGAATAGTGATTTGCGATTTTTGCGATCGTAACTCTTGAGGACGTGAAAGATCAAAGTTTTACAAAAAGACACCAATTGAATGGCAAATTAGTTTACTGTCTACATTATGGGCTCCAGTAAAATACAATTGCTCAATTGAATGATGCCCATAGTATCTGGTGTAGTATTTATTGATTTACAGGTACTGTAAGGCACGTTAGATAAAACTTACAACCTTGTTCTGAATATTTGTATTAAATGAAGCCTGGCATTTACTGATATATTAGAATGTTTGAAATCCTTCAGAACCTCTTAACTTTGTGGCATTTATTTAAAATATTTGCTTTGGATGTTTAATGAGTATTTCTGTTGATATAAATTTGCTCTTTTTATATAGACTCTTGAATTGGTATAAGGTCAGTGTCCCACTAGTAGCCATTTTTTGGTTTATGAGCACTATGAATTAATGTATCTTTTAGTCTGTTTATATTACATATTTTAGAGTACATTAAGGACAAAATGTTTTAGCTTATACATATATTTTTTCCTATATTATTTGGATTAATTTAAGTGTCCTTGTTTTTGTGAGAGTAGTACAGCCTTTTTCTGTCTTTTTTTGAGTGCTTTTCTATTTTAGGATGGTTTATAAATAAAAAAGGTTCACAATACATATTGCTTGTCTATAAGAAATGCAAAATATAAAAAGGCATAAAAATAATAAGCAAAGAATGTCATTAATCACAAATAAATTTTCCTAAATCATGTTTTGTGCTCCAAGATCTATAATTCATAAACTAAGATTTCTCATTGACACCCTTTCAAAAATGCTTCTTGCTGCTAATGGCACATCTTCAATATTTTATGTTACTAGGTTTATAATTATGACATTTTGAAACATGTTTGGAACAGTATAATGCTGATAGTTATTATTATTACATCTTAGAAAAATCCACCCTCCAATGATTTTATTATTATTACTATAAGTATTATTGATTTTCAATATACATAAAGCATAATTTGTTATGTAAGTCATAAACTAATATCAATAACTTTTTACCTCTACAGATATATAGCTTTCATTATATACATATAGCCATATTTTTTAATGTGTAGTAGGAATGTATGAATGGCTTCTAATTCCACTCATGTAATGTAATACTTACAAATATTGCATAGACTGATAGAGGAGAATAACTAGTGTATGAAAAAATTGTTTGCATGAAAAAATACTATAATAAACATTTAAACTGTTACCCTAAAATTTGCTGAATTTCTTGCATTTGCAAACTTTTTTCCATCAATGTTGACACCCCCTGAAAATCCCAGTGAAAATGACATTGTATTTTTTAGGTCCGTGAATTGAGCTGCAGCTTTCCTTTAGATTTCTGTAATACCCAGAACAAGGTCTGTGTTCCATCATTCACTGATTGTTTTACCTACATCCCAGGTGAAACTTCCCGCAGCCCCAGTGAATTGCCCCATCACCTCCTCCAGCTCCAGTGAATTGCCCCTGTAACCCCCCCCAGCCCAGTGAAATGCTCTATCAACTCCCCCAGCTCCTGTGAATTGCCCCTGTAACCCCCTAGCCCCAGCGAATTGCCCCATCACCTCCCCAATCCTAGTGAATTGCCCCTGTAACCCTCTCAGCCCCAGTGAATTTCTCCATCACCTCCCCAACCCCCAGTAATTTGCCCTGTGATCTCCCCCAGCCCCAGTAAATTGCCCCATCACCTCACCCAGCCCCAGTGAATTGTCCCTGTGATCTATTCCTGCCCCAGTGAATTGCCCCATCACCTCCCCCAGCCCCAGTGAGTTGCCCCATTACCTACCCTAGCACAGTGAATTGCCCTGTGACCTCCCCTAGCTCCAGTGAATTGCCCCATGACACACACTCAGATACACACACTCAGACACTCACACTTAGGCACTCACACAGAAACTCACACTCACACATAAACTCACTCACACAGACACGCACACATGCAAACAGACACTCACACAGACACCTTCTCACTCACAAACACACTCTCACTCTCAGACTCACTCACACAGACATACACACTCACTCACAGACACACACACTCACTCACACAGAGTATAAGCAGAGGGTGGGAAATGTGCTGCCCCCTGTGTCCCTCTTGTGCCCTCTTGTGTACCCCACTCTCTCCTGTGTATCTTCTCCTGTCTGCCTTCCCTGTGTCTCTTCCCTCCCTCTCCCTTCCCTGTGTCTCCCCCCTCCTCATTCTTAACCTCCCTCCTCAACCCCACTCCTCATCCTCAACCTCCCTCCTCAACCCCCTCATCCTCAACCTCCCCTCCTCAACCACCCCTCCTCAACCCCCCCACCCTCATCCTCCACTTCCCCATCCTCAACTCCCCTCTGCAACCTCAACTCCCCTACTCATCCTCAACCCCCTCCTCAACCTCCCTCCTCATCCTCAACCTCCCTCCTTATCCTCAACCCCCTCCTCATCCTCAACCCCCTCCTCAACCTCCCTCCTCAACCTCAACCTCCCTCCTCATCCTCAACCTCCCTCCTCAACCTCCCACCCCAACCCCCTCCTCAACCTCAACCCCCCCTCCTTAACCTCCCTCCGCAACCTCAACCCCCCATGCTCAACCCCCTCCTCATCCTCCCTCCTCAACCCCCCGCCTCATCCTCCCTCCTCATCCTCAACCTCCCTCCTCATACTCAACCTCCCTCCTCAACCTCCCTCATCATCAACCTCAACCTCCCTCCTCAACCTCAACCTCCCTCCTCATCCTCAACCCCCCTCCTCAACCTCCATCCTCAACCTCAACCCACTCCTCAACCTCCCTCCTCATCCTCAACCCCCTCCTCAACCTCAACCCCCTCCTCATCCTCAACCCCCTCCTCATCCTCAACCTCCCTCCTCAGCCTCAACCTCCCTCCTCATCCTCAACCTCCCTCCTCAACCTCCCTCCTCATCCTCAACCTCCCTCCTCAACCTCCCTCCCCAACCCCCTCCTCAACCTCAACCCCCCTCCTCAACCTCCCTCCTCAACCTCAACCCCCCATGCTCAACCCCCTCCTCATCCTCCCTCCTCAACCCCCCACCTCATCCTCCCTCCTCATCCTCAACCTCCCTCCTCATACTCAACCTCCCTCCTCAACCTCCCTCATCATCAACCTCAACCTCCCTCCTCAACCTCCCTCCTCAACCCCCTTCCTCAACCTCAAACCCCCCTCCTCAACCTCAACCCACTCCTCAACCTCCCTCCTCATCCTCAACCCCCCATCCTCAACCCCCTCCTCATCCTCAACCTCCCTCCTCAGCCTCAACCTCCCTCCTCAACCTCCCTCCTCATCCTCAACCTCCACCTCCCTCCTCAACCTCAACCTCCCCTCCTCAACCCCCTCCTCAACCTCAATCCCCCATCCTCAACCCCCTCCTCAACCTCCCTCCTCAACCTCCCTACTCATCCTCAACCCCCTCTTCATCCTCAACCCCCTCCTCAACCTCCCTCCTCAACCTCAACCCCCCATCCTCAACAACCTTCCTCGTCCTCTTTCCTCATCCTCAACCTCCCTCCTCATCTTCAACCTCCCTTCTCAACCTTCCTCCTCAACCCCCTTCCTCAACCTCAACACGGTATATGCTAATGCCGTGACGTCACATGCGCGCCACGTCAAGACGCCGGAAGTGTCTTTTTCACGCCTCTCCCTCCCCTTTGTCTCTTTCCCCTACTCCCTCCCTAGAGTCTCTTTCCCCCTCTCCCTGCCCTGTGTCTCTTCCCCCCCTCTCCCTTCCCTTTGTCTCTTCCCTCTCTCTCACTCCCTTGTGTCTCTTTCCCCACCTCACCTTCCCTTCCCTCTCTCATGTGCGGGCTTGGTGGCGGTTGCACCTGTAACTTGGTATAGCTTCCAGCCTTACGGGCTTGGCAAAAGTTACCTGTTTAAAGCCACCATTTTTTTTTAAGGCTGTAACTCGTCAGCCGTTGGGAGGCCGCCAAAAGACGCCAAATAAATATCAAATTAGCTTTCAACTACACTTATGGATTCTCTGCCTCAGGAGGAGACAGGGAGCTCATAAGTGAGGTTGGTAGCTAATATTCTATTCAATTGGTGTCTTTTGGCGGTCTCCCAAAAGCTTCCGAGTTATGGGCTTGAAAAAAATTGCAGTGTTTTTTTTTTCTTAAAAGCCTGTAACTCGGAATCTGGTCGGAGGCTCTTTTGTGACCCTCACACTGCAAGGGCCTTGACAGGTAAATAATCTAGGGTTAACTACCCATTCCTTCCTTCAAGTGTGTCAGCCAGTGTAGCGTTTGTCAGACCAGCGACCGATTTCGTGGTTTGCTTTGTCAAAGACACTGCACTTCATCCATATATATATATATATATATATATATATATATATATATATATATATATATATATATATATATATATATATTGTGTATATACTGCATCCCCCCCCCGCTAGTTTTTTTTGCCTATGGATGATGTGTTTCTGCTTTCTATTGTACGCTTTAGGCTTGATCATTTCAATATATACCACCTGGGTCCCTCAAAGTGATGTAATTGTACATTTGTACAGCGTTGATCCTCTATAGTAATATAATTGTAATGTAAAAAACATGGGTCCCCTATAGTGATATAGTTGAAAAAATATAAAGCCTATGTTGCACAAAATTATATAATTTCACACACATATACAATCTGGGTTCCCCATATTGATATAATTGTACATATATATGTATTCAGCCTGTGTCCTCCACAGTGATATACAGGGTCGAGTAACATTATTATGACCACTGCCTACTTTTGACTATAGCTGCAAGTAGTCAATGAAATATGGCACGTTGTGAGCTGGCTTGATGGGTTTATAAGGTAACATGTAGGCATTCTGCAAACATATCAACCATCACTGTCATGGGTAAATGTAAGATTTATCCAACTTTGAAAAGGCGGTTATCATTGGCTTTCAGGCCAAGAGTGGCAGTATTTCTGAAACAGCACAGTTTGTGAACTGTTTGCATGCTGCAGTCACTACTGCAAATTAAAGGCATCAAAACTGCGGAGCACCATGTGCCATCGATGTCAGACGTGAACGTCGCCAGTGAATGTGTGTGAGGGCCAACCACCAAACTACAGTTGAGTAACTCACCGTCCAAAAAACCCTTCGGCTACTAGATGTGTGTCTAAAATGACAGTACAATTATGCGCATAGGGCGCCGAAGCAAACAGGTGGTCACTGCACCCATGATGATGAGGGATCATCATCAGAAATGGGTTACATTTTCACAATAGTACCGAAATTGGACCTCTTCTGATTGGTAAAGGTTTGATTTCTCTGATAAGTCACATTTTCTGTTCCATCGACTGGACGTACATCGGTGTGTAAGGCGCAAAAGCTCAGAGAACAAACACTGCAACCATTGTCGGAAGAACACAAGCTGGTAACGGAAGCGTTATGGTCTGGGGAATGTTTTGTTGTCATTGTCTGGGTCCATTCATACCTCTGGAAGGTACTCTCAACTGACTGGGTTATCTATCCATCCTTGCAGATGAAGTACACCCATACATATTTACTGTCTTCCCTAGAGCAGAAGGGATCTTCCAGCAGGATGATGCAACATGTCATATGACCAGAATTATCCAGGAGTGGTTGGAGGAGCATGGCAAAGACTTCTAAGTACTTCCCTGGTCTCCAAATTCCCTGTACTTGAAACCCATCGAGCACCTATGGGACCACCTAAATCGCCATGTTCACCGTATGGATCCTCCACCACCCACTCTTAAGCAGCTGTCTGATGCACTGCAGTCTGCATGGCTCCAGATTCTTTTGCCAACCTTCCAGCATCTTACTGACTCAACACCACACCGTCTAGCTGCTGTCCATGTTGCACACAGCATTATTCCAGTTATTAGATGGTGGTCATAATAATGTGACTGGACTATGCAGCTGAAAAAAGTAATATACAGTCTGTGTCCCTAAAGTGATATAACTGCACAAATATATAGCCTACCTAGTGATAGAATGAGCCGTTAGATGTTGCTATTGATACCTCCATAGTAAAAAAAAAACTTTTGGGTGATATATATATCCTAATGCTCCCTATCTGGATTACTCCCTGGCTGGACTCTTCTCTCCACTACAGCAGGCATCACATGGGAGGTAGATAGAGGAGTGATGTGTTGGGTATCTGCAGCAGCTATGTTGCCTGCCAGTTGAGAAGACTCTTGCCTCTACATAGACTCACAAAACTATGTGTCGGTGTGTGTGTCCCATCCCCACTTGCTTCCTGGGTGTCTGTGACTGCCGACCAGGAGATCTCACACAGAGCCATGCATCAGAGGCAACTCCACAACTTGTTCTCATTTAGCTGTGTCACTGCATGTGTCACTGCACAGTCCCAATATACATACCACAGGAGCTCAGTGACTCCCGCTTACTGTTTCAGGGCAGCAGCAAAAGTGATAAATGCCCTTTTTTAAGATTGAGTCTTAAAGCTGTTAAGCTAGTAAATGTATTAAATAAGGACAAAGGAACAAGTGTTACTGTTTAAAGAGACTGTTAGTCACAGGTATAATGTAACAATAATATTAATTAAAATAAAAAAATTATCTGTTGCAGGCAACTGACATTTTGGGAAGGTGGATGGCTAATTGTGATCCCCAGTCATTAAAATAATACTCCCTGAGGAGAATTTTCTAAGGATCTTCTCACATAAGATGAGATGGAAAAGAATGTGGTTACAGTTTTCCTCATAGGAAATAGCGCATAGTAAATCAATGGATGCACTTGAGATGGTCAGTAAATTCACTCCTCTATTGGCGGTGAGGTGAAAGTAGCAGAGCTGAGCTTTCCACTGTGGCTACATATATGTCTACTCTCATTAATTAGGCACATACTGTACTTGATCTATAGACACAGCTACTTCATGCTCTTCCCACATTCACATGAACTAACTAAACATAATCCTCCTATCACAGGAAGATGAAAACTTGTCTTATGTTTGGAGCAAATCTTAACATGTAGAAACATGTGCATATTGACAGATAGACATACTTTAAAAATGAATATAAAAACATGTTAATTAAAGCTCCTTTAGCTGAAAATGTAGATATGACAGCAAATACTGAAAAGGTTGTAAATGTATGAGCCAATCTTTAAAAAAATGTTCTGAACAGAAGGTATAAAATGTTTTGAAATTGATGTATAATATAAATGCAATATATAGAGATACATAAAGGAAGATGGTTAAAAAACAGCATGATGTATAAAATAAAAATCTATTGGACTTGTTCAGTTACGGTATTTTAAATCTGTCGCTGCAATAATATTTTCTATTTAATTGGTAGATTTAAAAAATGTACTGTATCAAATCATGCTTAATAAAGCATAAAATGTGACCATATTCCAGAATAAGAATATCATATCTATATCTTTTAATGCTTGTACTGAATAAAATGGAAATAATTATATATTAAGGTGTGAGCTTGCAAATTAAGTTAGAGCGATTTCAGAAAGTGTGTATATTGTTAAATTACAATGTGAAGGGACAGCATACTGCAGGCAAATACTTTGGCACAGGACATATTACTGAGGAAATGTAATTATGCTGGTTCTGTCCAGGAGCAAATGAGTAGGACATTATGGAGGAGAAGACCCAGGTTAATATACTCTTTACCTTACTAAATGCAAATTTTTTTAATATTTCCAAAAACAGATTTCATTGTAAAGGGGTATCAATTGAAGATCTAGTAGGGACCCAGATATTGCAATTAATTATTTGTAATTTTATTTAAATATGTATTAATTTGTATTCTCTTTATACAATTGTAATCATCCTAAACAATAATTTAAAGAGAACCGGAAAGCATTTCTCCTTTTTAATTTTAAAATTGTTCATGGGGGATGTTCTTTTCTAAAAGCAAGATACTTCCTCTCGCTGAATAATCTGTTTCAGGTATCCTATGGCATATTAAAGACAGAGTAGAAGCAGTAAGATTATTATATGCATAGAGAGGCATTTCCTTATTTTTTGTTGCAAATTTAAATATTGTTATAATGTTGCTTAATAATTTACGTTTTATATATATATATATATATATATATATATATATATATATATATATATATATATTTGTGTCCCAGGGTAGATATCGGAGACTTGTATATCTACCATTGTCTTACAGACTTTGGGCTTCATTCAAATGTGATGTGGCCAATTGAATAGGGCTCTATATAAGCACATAGCATATTTTTGTTACAGAAGTTTTTAGTTAGTGAAGACCTTCCTTTTGGATAGAAGTTAAATTAAACAGTTTTGGATGACTATAATATAGGATTTAGTTCCACTGTTCTTGAAAAAGATAAACAAAATAAGACATGGACCCCTTTCTCTCTCACGTCTGCGGTTTGAAGTTTGTCCTGTTCAGGGTAGAATTGCCTGGTATTTCGGGGCTGGGTCACTCTTTTGATTGAGACCAGACTGATATACTACAGGATATTTCTCTCTGTGAAGGGTACAAGTGAGCTAAAAGAGGTGCTCTCAGAATGGATTATCAAATCTATAGAACTAACCTATTAAGGTTAATTCGTTCTCTGATTGAGCACCTCTATTTTTGTTTGTCCCACTGTTTATGAAAGTCAAAATCTTTTGTGCTTTTTTCACATTTTTTTAATTAAAAATAATTATTTTTCAAATAAATAAGTAAATAATAGGAGTGTATTGAGTGTACAAGGGGTCCATGTGTGACTTTGTTTATGTATCTTTTTCAAGAACAGTAGAATAAAATCCTACTGTCTCTATTCATCCAGAACACGGTCGTTAAATTATTTTTAGATAATAGCTATTTGACTCCTGCGAGTGTTGGTGAATCTAACCCAATATGTCAGCTGCAAATTGTATGACAAAATGATCATCACATGTGCAATTTAAAAAATCCAGATTTCAGAGATTTAGAATTACATTGTGGTTGATGAAAATACTGTATTTATTGTAATACCATCAAGATCAATCCAATCCACTTGTGGTCTTTCTTGTTTAATTACATTGATCAACAGCAAGTCAAATAAAATCCAGCAAAAACATTTCCAATCTTACTCCACGTGGGGAGAAATGAATTTGTTGCCAATTCTGTGCAATGATTTTCAATAGTTGCTGCTATCATCAATGTTTGTTTGATGAATGTGAGCATTTGGAAGTGGAGATAGTGCAGCCACTTTTACAAATACTGGCACTTAACAATTGTATTACCAAAGTTGTACTGAATTATCCATGTGAGCGTAGAACAGATATTCAATTCACTCATTATTTGTTTTATCCACAGGCTGCTATCAAATTATGGAAATAGAAAACTCTAATACTCTTCTATTACTTATAGTCACACATTTGTGAGACTAGATAGTTACATTACTTAATAATCTATATTTCAAATAAAATTTTTAAACCAGTTTCTCAAGCATAGAAAACACAAAATAATAACAAAAAATACACCAAGGTGCTACTCATTCATTTTTTCATATTTTTTAAAAAAAAGCTACACAGTCTTTTCCAAATAATAAAGATAAAAAGTTTATTTATTTGCACTTTCTAATATCATTTGTATTCTGGTAAATGCGGTGGTATGATCCATTAGTATTATAGGAACCTATTCTTTTCCCCTATATCACACATTACACCATGTTTAAGGGCAAAGTAAATATCCCTACCGATTCTATCCAGCCATCCCAGAAAAATTGAGAGAGAACTACTACAATTGACTGTGACATGACGACGAAAATAACAGTAAACTTTTCCACTGAATCTTGAACTGTCGAAATATTACGAGTTATTCCATTTGACTTTTACACCCAAACCATATTCTAATAAGACTTTATGGATCACTTGCAAAATAGGGCCGAGCCTTACCATCAAAAATCTGATGGAAAGTTATGGATACAAGACATCACTCGCAAATGGTTTCAAAACCATTGCTGAGTGCCAGAGCAGCAGTTAAAGGGATAGTAGAGCACCAAAAACAAATTATTGAATTTCATCATAATTTGACAATTGACATTCAAATAGACACATAGGTGGAACTGAAACATATTATGTCATATATATCACACATGTATATATATATATATATATATATATATATATATATAATTATTTTTTTTTCTTGCTTCATTTATTGGCATTTGTTCTCACTTAAAATAATGATAATACTCTAATTTTCTATTGGTTACTAGAGCCGTGTCTCATCTATAATGTAAGAGAAATGCCAGGCTTGGTGTAATATTACGAGTGAACACATGCTTCTAAATTGAAATCTCTCCCGGACAAGACAGGATTTACAGATGTTGGCTCAGTGCCATAATATTGTGAAGGAAAAAAGCTCCTGCAGCCTTTTTTTACGGTATACCGCAAATTACACTGCTCAAATAGGGATGGCCAGTGAATGTTCAAGGGATGGCTAGAGCAGGGACAGTGAATGCTGGAGGAGGTGCTGGAAACTTTTCTGGGAAAATCTGGTGAAGTGTTGGGAAAGGTTGTGTGTGTGTATGTAGTGAAGTTTCCAGAGTAAGGGTTATGGGATACTCTGAAGAAAGCCACAGACAAGAGTGCCCTTTCTGCGCGACCCTTCATTGAGCATATGGCATAACAAAAGCTCTATTAGGAGTTGTACAGGGATTAGCTGCACTGTTACATGTTGTTTTATCTCCAGATATCAGCTATATATTATCCCAATTTTGTGTGTTCTATTTTTTCTTTAGATAATTTGTGTCAGTTTTACAAATAACAGATCATATGGTTGATGGATCACAGTGTTTGGGTTTCTTACAGCGTGAAACTTTTATTTTTCCTTTGCTAGTCTTACAGCCCCATTGAATTCCAACAGCACACCCGCAAAGCCTGCAGGCTTGAAATTCAAGTTACAGAGCTATTACATTGAACCACGCCGCGACCAACAGGCTGGAGACACAAACCCCTAATTAGATGGAGCCAATGGAAAATTAGATCATCATCATTACATCGCTGAAAAATGGAGGTTAGATTTCAAAGTCTTATGGGTTTCAACTATGAGTTTCGATCGGACCCGCATTCCAGAAATAATACAATATTAAGAAAAAAGTAAATATGATATGATAGTCCATGCGAGTACGATTATATGTATTAACACATTGATTGCCGGGTCAATATAAAACATAATAAAAAATGTATTTTATATTGCGGATTTGTGAGCTTGAAAATGATGTGCTAATAATTTTAATACCTAACATCACTTTCCCTTAAATTAGAAGTACGGTAGTGTGTGTATAGTTGCATTTACAGTGCTACTGATAGGACTTCAACCCCCTTGAGGTCCTCTCTTGTACTCGCTGGCTTTTTGGATCCATTTGCCGGTTACGGATTTGAACGCCAGTGGATTCATAGCAATTTAATAGCTTTTTTCCAACGTAACAGTTACGGCTGGCTTTACTGATCAAAGGATTTGCGGATGTGGAGTTCAAATTTCGACGTCCTGTAGGGTTTTTCCGCATGTAAACCGCAGATCGTTGAAAGGATTGATTTACGGGGCCAATTTAATAGTCGTAACTCTTGTGGGCTACGTTACAGGCTACGGTTTTACACGTTGCAGGAATTTAATATGGCTGATAGTTATTTGAAATAAATTAAATTTGCTCTACTGTTTATTCTTCATGATGGACCACCTAAAAGAATGCTAAGACAATTTTAATTCAAGGACCAGTGTATTACTGATTATACGTTTTTTAAAGTGTGATTTTGTTTAATTTACTGTTATGTTGAACTTTGCTTATCACAATTTGAATATTGTACCTTTTAGTGAGCTATAACTTTATAACGCTAACCATACTCATTTTCTTTTTTCAAAATTTTAAATGTACTTAATTTAAAGCATTAATTCAATTTGGTTTAAAGTAATTAAATGGGGGTGGGGTCTGTTTTTGACTTGGTGCTTATTTCGCTCATTCACCATTGTTTCCAAGAATTCTACAAGATAAATACATTACTTCATATAATTCCACTTCTTATAATTCCATTGATGCTATAGACACAAATTAAGGTTAAGTTCAAGTCAGAGAATGTTTGTAGTGGAGATAATTTTAGAACTGAGTTTCAAAGAGGTAGACTTTATAGTAATCTGCAGCAGTAAAGAACCTAAAACTTCTTAAGAACCTTCTTATTACTAAGGTCCTTACTTGATTTATTTTTAATATGAACCCTAAATAGTTAGGGTTAATTGCATTAAAAAATATATGTATTGATTAAAGTAAAACATTTTAATTCAACAATTAAA
This sequence comes from Discoglossus pictus, assembly GCA_027410445.1. NCBI lineage: Eukaryota > Metazoa > Chordata > Amphibia > Anura > Alytidae > Discoglossus > Discoglossus pictus. The sequence goes on along the minus strand of CM050166.1, from coordinate 140,000,214 downwards.
GAAAAGCTAATCTGCAAGAATAATGACTAAATTAAGACTCACCACATGAGAAGAATGACACTAATTATATGGAATAGGGACAAAGGAAAAAAACAACCTTGTTTATCAACTGCAAATGGTATACTCAGACCCATATGTATTCTTCTTATTCTCTTACCCCTAAACTTTAATGTTTCCATGATTTTTGGTCATACGTGTTTGCTTAACTACATATGGTCATGTATTGTGCATTACCACACACAGAATTAACCAAGTCTAACTGAAACATTCGTAAACCCACGTCTTTTTTTGAAACAGGTAATTGTGATTATAATGTCTTGTCGTTTTAATCTGTCAAAACGATACTACTGAGATCCCAAAAAAATGACCTGGATATTTAATTTGTTTTGCCATTTGTGAAAGCCAAGCAGAAAATCGAAACACCCAATGCCAGGTACCGTTTCGCAAGTACCATAAAAAACAACATTTCACTTGGTCCTGCTACAGTCTAAAATATTTACCTATAAAATAATTAATTCCCATTTAATCAAGATCAAGCTAACTCAATATTTAAATTAGTCAAAAATTCCAATCTCACTGCTTTACCCAACAAGTACAAGATTACCCCAAATAATAGCATGGTAATGATCAGGACAGGCAGCCAAAATCAATAACATTTTCCATCCCGAAAAATATCTCTTATGACAGCTTGGATGCGCTGTGTTCAGATGCAATGCAAATTTAATGTCTGTCTTGTGTTACTTCCCTGACCAAAAATTTGGCACAATCTCCTTTAGACGATAGTGTCCAAAAAGTAGATCAAGATCTACCAGCATATATAAGACTATCAGTAGTTCTTATAGTACAGCATCACCATTGGCTGCGGGCATCAGTGCAGATGTGAGAAATAGGCAGGGATGTGACTGTGAGGGACAGATGACCCTCTGCTGGCAAGGTGGTAAATATTGTTATATTGACTAAACAAAAAGCAGCCTTTGATGCGGTGCAATAATAATCTTTATCATATACTTCATCAATAATAGTCCTTCCAAATATAATGAATATTATGAAAAAAAGATTTATATAGTATGAAAATTAATTTTTAATGAAATAGGGACCACATTGTAATTTAGTTTCTAATTAAGCAAATATTATGTGTGTGAATTGTATAAAATAATGGCATGTGCTTGGAATTGTTTTTATGAAAGAATAGTATTGATTGTAATTTGGTTATATGGAAAATTTAATTAAGTAGAAAACGCAAATAAAGCATAAACAGATATTTGTAATAAACCAAAAGAGATTTAAAGGGTATGTCTTCAATCTGCAAAATCTCTAAGCAATTTTCAGAGGTTGTGTCATCAAGCAGTTGACCTCAAATCTTATTTACAGCTAATATGCAGTATATTATGCCTTCAAGCACTATAAGAACATTGAAAAAATATAACAACATTCCAAAATGATATTCCTATTTACCTGAGAGTTTTGAATTTAATTTACTTAAGCATCATAGGTATAATCATATTTTGGGCATCTACCTCAGGAAGATACACCTGGAGTGTTGGACAACACTTAGTTCATCTACATTCCTAATTTATGGGGGAAATGTAGTATGATTTGCATCAGCATTTTCCAAAACTTTAACATTTATTACATATGCCCTCTACACCTGGCCCCACTCAGATGTGTTGTTTTTTTGTTTCAACAAATTACATTGTATGCCTAAAATGCAAGAATATCTCATTATGGGCAAGTAAGAATATGTAGAAAGACCATTATTTAAAAATCTTTATATTTTAGTGACTGGTTTACAGATACATACAGGTAGTTAATTAATACCATTTATCACTGTTAGAGATCAATACATTATCTTATAGTTCAAGTGACATAAATGTGCTGTGCCCAATATTTAGTCAGAAAACATCCTCTGTCCACAATATGAAAATGTAATAATGCACCCCATGCCAGAGTTCAAGTATTCACTAGTGGGTGTACAGTATCAATAGGTCAGCTTTCCCGTCAGTAAATATGGCAGTGAATATTGCAAAGATTTCCTTGTGATTGCAAGTGATACTGTGTCTTGTGTTTTCTGTCGAGGGCAAATAAATATGTATGTGATATTGTGCTTGCAAGGAAGATGCATAGATAATGCATCATTTGAATGAATTAATATGTCTGTGGCATACTCAAAAATAAAACTATGCCTAGGAGCATATTTAGATTTTATGCGGCCCTACGTCCATTCATATTTGTGCATCCTTACATCCTAGAGTTCTCTCTTTTATATCCCAAATCATAAGAATGTTTTTGTGTATGTATATATACAGTGCATCAGATACACAGACAGAAATATTACAGAATATGGGCATTTCTGCCATTATTCCATGGCAATACTTTCTCATTTCTAGGCAGCCTGATGCCAGCTGGAAATGTGTTACCCTAGCCATGGGCCTGGCATCAACATGCCACTGGCTATGCTAGTATGTGGACAATGTAATTCCATAAAATGTCTTATAAATGATATAATTCAAAATTTACAAAGGGGCTTGTATACCTTGAAAATGGACATACTGTAGAAGTTGCCCTACTAGGCCAATTAATGTGCTGGCAAAGTCCACAATTTGTCTGATAACTTTGTCATTACCAAACTGTCTGATAACTTTGTCATTACCAAACTGTAAAACAGCATGTGTAGCTCCAAAAGCTATATAGAAGTTGCCCTTCTAAGAAAAAAACAGAGAAAACATAATGAGAGTCTGAAACCATTTTCCTGTTTTCAAAGTTTACCAATATTAAATACTTATTTTTTTATTCTGAAGATTTTGTAGTAAGGAATAGAGTAACTATGAATCAGACAAGAAGGAACGCAAGGGGCCAGCATTCTCTCTTCTAAAACAAGTGGGTATAGTTGGATATTGTGTTTTATGTTGTATATCCACTATATTAATTGTCAAGCCTTAAAACCTAGCAACTCAAAGGCAATGAATAAGATATTAAGGGATAAAAATGCTGCTTTACTCCTAAGGAGTCACTCTTTTGGAGGAACAGTCCTTCATTTAAATAAAATAATTCCCATTCTTATCTTATTCTACAAAATATACCCTTTTATAGGAATGTCTCCAATTTAAAGACATATCCTGTAGTATATATGTGTTTACAAAGCAGTATGCACATATTAACTGAATGTATCTATTAAATGTGAACAGGTTCCTTATCATGGTTAATGGTGGTAAGACTACCTAAAACTTCATAGTTTTGTTCTAACATATCAATATCCCTCTTTGGACTCTTAAAATGTTGGGAGCTATGTGATGAATTTTTCTTTTTTCTTTCAGTTAATAAACATTTACATATTTTTATAATATTGAAGCTGAATATTTATAACACAATAACGTATTATCAGTATACTAGCAAAGCTGTTTTTTTTTATTATATGTCTACTGTAGATATATATATATATATATATATATATATATATATATATATATATATATTCATAACCAGGGTATTGCAGTATATAGTGATACCTCTTTTTATTTGACAAACATTTTAGAGTGAAAAGCTTTTGAGAGTGGCACCACTCTTTATCAAGTCAGAAGCAATACTGATTAAAATTTACCAAAAGCACTATAAAAGGTGCAGCTTCTGATTATTCATCTAAATTACTAAAAAGCTACCTCACTCTTTATATATATATATATATATATATATATATATATATATATATATATATATATATATATATAAATAAAATAAACTAAGATATGTATAACAAAACTTCAACTTGCTCCAAACACGGAGGAAACATTTTCATCTGTGTCAACTTGCAGAGGGTCATACAGACGTAGAAATGTTATTAACACCACTGGTACATGGGGTTAAAAATATCAGGCTTGACATACTTTTGTTTCGTGAGGATATACGGGTCCTGTGTGAGAGGTCTATATATGTATGCACACTGCATGAAATGCCTTACTGTTACTAGAAATCTCTAAGGATCAAAGGTTAATTAAACCCTGACCTTGTAGATTAAAATGAAACAAAAAAATGAAAACTGTACAGTTCTAGTACTGGAATGTAATTGTATGTTTTTCATTTATCTACTCTTATAACCCTGCGTTTGTAGCATTATATATATATATATATATATATATATATATATATATATATATATATATATATATATATATAGATAGATATAGATATATATATATATATAAAACAGTGTATTTTCATTTGTAATCTTTATTTCTTTCACTACAAAGAACAGAGAAGACCCAATGCAAAAGTCAATTTGCAGTGAGATGTATTTTTGCCACTGAACTATGATCTTCAGAAAAGCAGAGTTAAGCTCAGAAACAAGAGTTATCTAAAAGAACCAATATATATTGGACCTGTAAGAGGCATAACTTTCATTGTTCTCTTCTCAATTAGTGTCTCCTTTTTCAGTACCACAGTGACACCCACTGGTTAACTCTGACACACATGATCGGCCAAAGTCTCCTGCAGAGACACTGACAATGACATACAGCACTGCTGCAGTTGTTGGATCACTGGCACAAAGTCATTTCTTCATATCTCTCCTCTTTATTTTAACATTCAACATAAAGCATACATCATGTTTTGCTGAATTACCTTGTTACTGACTACTGGCATCTCAACAGTGTATTAGGTATAATCAAGAGGCCATTCCAAGACACAAAACCGAAACATTTTTATTTACATTCTGTGAAATTTAAAGATACTGGGCCTCATTCAATTGTGATTTGGCCAGTTGAATAGGGCTCTATATAAGCACAGAGCATATTTTTTTACAGAAGTTTTTAGTTAGTGAACTTCTATCCAAAAGCAAGGTCTTCACTAACTAAAAACTTCTGTAAAGAAATATGCTATGTGCTTATATAGAGCCCTATTCATTTGGCCAAATCGCAATTGAATGAGGCCCACTTTATTCTTGAACAGTTTTTCAGTTATGTTTTTTGGTATCATGACTGGGTTTGGGAGTAGCTTAGCAGGGGACTTAGAACTCTATAATATATCCAGCATTAGGCTTTTATACTAACTGGTTATAGCATATACATATATTTCTAATAATGTACAATTATTGTGCCACATAGATTTAAAGATCATAGAATACTAAAATTATTTATAGTAGCCTTGTGATATTATATCACTGCCCAATTTTAAGGACCAATGCAAATGCTTGTGTTACTCTTTTGACATTTATGGCTTTATTTGCCTTCTTATTCACAAATTAATTGGGACAGTGGTCATCAAAACTGCTTATTCAGCATTTTTTAAATGCATTACAGACTAATAAAATCAATATGAAAACACTGACATCAGTTTTTATAACATATGTTTCTACGTATAAATTATAGTGCCTAATGATACAACAGTCTTAGTATTTGCCTGAGGTTTCATAATGTGCATTAATTAAAAAAATCAAATACTGCAAAAGGCATGGTAGAATCTTTTTTTATAAATTAGGTCCAGGACTTTTTATTTATTAAATTTATAAGAAAAAGAGAATATGAGTTCTAGGCCAAAATAATTAAGAACTAACAGCGCTGCTGTGTATAACATTAAGCATATTCTTTAGTTATAATTTAGTACGGGTGTGCATGATGCATCATATGCCAGCTGGCCAATAGACCCCCATTTTTTTCAAGAGTAAATGTGGCTACATCATGTTTCAAGATGCTTAATATTCAGTGCATTGTAGGTACATGGTATAGTTGCAACAGGAGGTAATAAACTGTTAACAGAGAAGCATATGACTCTTGTCAACCTTATCCAAATCAGATTTTATGTATACAAAAGGTTCACTGCAAAATCAGGAGGTGGTAGAGAGAAGTGTGGTCTTTGGAGATATGAAACATATTAATAATTACAAGATTCTAATTGTAGTCAGGTTAATAGTTTCACGGAAATATCCAAGATTTTGTGGGTTATGGCACTCAGCAGGGTCAGTGTTAAGTAATGTACTGTAAGTTGCATACATATTAGCAAAACATAATGAGAACAATATTGTCTATTTGTACAATTATAGAATTCAAATTACTTTTAGGGCTTCTTTTCATTTATTTTAATGGAAAAATACTTCAATTGCAGATTGTAGGTTGGCTATCACTAATCTAACATGAAACCTAAAAAGTGAACGTCAAAGAGGTGAGCAGGGCATGTAAGATGTAAAATATAATGAATATAATATTGTTATTGCACCTATGAATATATGAAACAACACACACTTAATCACTCTGAAATCCATTGATATGGTAATGAGCACTTTACAGTTAGAGGCAACGAGAATAAACAATATTTTTAGCAGCAGTCTATAATCATGTAAGCATGCACATCAAATGATACAATCATCTTTTATTCAAATAATGAACACTTCTGAGATCAAAGTAATAACAAAAGGTAGAATTACACACATCCATTTTTTAGTGTAAGATTTAGCAATGAATGAGGCATTTTTACTGTAGAGGAGTTAAATCAGTCAAGGATATTCATATGGATCTGTAACACCGTCTTAGAAAGAAAAGCAGTTTCAGATATACTAAGATAATTTAGAGTAATATTACACTTTTTGGACATAATGGTCTTTAATTAAAGTAATAAATTGCGGTGACCGAAATGAACATGATTATTGACTTCTAACTTGAACTGACACAAACATCTAATTTGCTAGGTGTCACAGTAAGCCTCTAATTACCTCTACTCCTACTGTTGAACCTTTGTTTGTCATTAGTTTGGCTCTGGGCATGGAGTTGTGATGAGGTGCAGGGTTAGCTAATTTAATTTCCACCTCCTACCACAAATGTAGTGTTATTATTATTAATAATAATGATAATAATAATAATGATATCAATTATAATTCAAACAAAACAACACTATACACATAAACATATAACAACTGAATACTAGAGCTCCCAATAAATTTTGTGTTGTTATTTTTACTCACCTATTTTTTAGTGCAGTCAGTAAAGATGCCTGTTCATGCTTTGGGCTTTTTTTGTAATGTCATACCTTTAAGCATCATTTTACAAGTGTTTCAAAACAAGGCAGTAATTTTACTTGTAAGTACCTTCTATTACAGCCTTGGCAATGATATGCCTTTAGTCACAGTAATAATAACCAAGTCTACTTTCTACATCTCATCTTACATATTGTGCATGCACATTCTCACTGGTTTTGCAAAAAAAAAAAATTATGGAGTGTATCATAATGATCCTCATTTATTTGTTTATAGCTATCTCTAGATATACTGTATAAGCATGTATGATATATATATATATATATATATATACCGTATATATATATATATATATATAAATATATATATATATATATATATATATATATATATATGTATATAAATATAAATATATATAAATATATATATATATATATATATATATATATATATATATATATATATATAAATAATACTTTTAGTTGTTTTCCAAAGTTTCTGTTAAATACTTATAACTACATTGAAATAGAACATATATTGATTTTTCATGGACTATATTATTCTTGTTTCTCCAGTATTATAGATTGAGCTGACATATAGAAGTAGCAGTCATGATATTACTGGACTGTAAAAGCTATAGCTGAGTTTATATTTTTACATTACAGTGCATACCCTGCATCCTGACACTGGCTTGTGAAGTCATGCTTAACATAACCCTCCCTGACCTTAGTTGCAGCACAAATTGCCAGGAACACAGTGATAAAGTACTCTACATACACTTCCAACAGAATAGTATTTTATCCAAGTTAAATTATAGAACCAAGTAGAAGCAACATTTACACTTGTAAGTACAGTATATACAATATTGTCACACTATATACAATATTATTCATATGCATGACAATATTGTACCAAATCTACAAAATCATCTCAATCACTTTATCACTCTAAATAATAACTATTTTCTTCAATAATAAATATTAAAGTTTGTAAATATCCAGAGTAGCTCTGTTTTAGGTCAGTAATGAAAAAGAATGAGTATTTACCTTACATTGAAATCCTTGCAATATTTGCCTAAATAGGCTGCTTCTCCTGATATGATTCTATTCCAGTCTATTCCTCCTTCCCTTCTGCGCTTTCTTATTTCAAGCATGTTTTTTTGCAGACTTGCCTTTTTATATGCTTACTGGCAGCAGGTCTTTTTTATCCCTTTTCAAAGCCACATCTGATTATAATGGAAGTAACTTCTAAATGTCATTGATGCTGGATGCAAATTCTGCATCTTTCTGTGATACTACACAGAAACCAAGGATACAATTCCCTGGAATGAATTGCTTACAAATAATCCATTGCATAAAAGATTCCAAAATAGCATAGAGATCTTACCTTATTTCTCTTCTTGTGTAGCCAAAAAATGATTATGTAAATCCCCCATGCGTTGTGTTAAGCTAGTACCTGCTCCTTCAGACATGTGCTGGGCTGCTGTTAGCTTCCAGTGATAAGTTAGAGTAGCTCTGATTTAGGCAGCAGACTGTGTAGATGCACAAGCCTCACACAGCAGTAGCAGCAGCAGCAGCAGCAGCAGCAGCAGTAGTTCAGTGATATTAGGGTCTCTTGGGCTCTGAACTGCTGTGAGAACATGCTCAGTGCCCTCTGACTAGTGCTACTTCATCTGTGAATATTAAAAGGCAGCAGAGTGGCTTTTTGTTCCTCCTGGAAACTACAATGGCTATTAAAGAGGAATCCAAAACCAAAACCATCCTCCTTGACAGGAGGTACAGATGGAATACTTAGTATAAAAATCAGTGAGGGGCTATGGAAGGAGGTGGGGCTGCCACCAATGGTTCTCATACAGAGCTATTTGCATTTGAAAGCATAGAGCTTCAGGAGAGAGTTTAAGATTTTTTTTTTCAGGTTGTCATTAGAAGCCATGATCAATTGAGCTCCTGAGGCATGAAGCAAAGTCATAAAACGAATCAGAACTTAGTTTTCTTGCTTTATAGTTTTGCCCTTTCAATCTCATAGACGTGCCCTAGTTCCACTCTCTTCACTTTTGTATGTTTTCCACCCTGCTGTGTTATCTACTGTAAAATCCTAGTGTGTGATTTAGTCTCTGTATGAAATCCATCAACCATAAAGGATGCTTTAAATATCTTTTGATTGCTTTATGTGTGTTTTGTTGAAATTATTTTGTGGGGTATTGCAACTGCACAACATGTACACACAAGTAAAGAGGGTGATTCAAAACAGTCTACAATTTGCTATAATAGAAGCAGAGGTAAAAATAGAATGGTACATAGACAGGTGTTTCTTTTACAGCTATAGAACAAGGACACATAATATCACCTATAATCTACACCTAGTATTCTTATAATATATTCCCCTTTGACATGATTCATGCTCATATTGAAATCTTTGTCAAGTGAAATTGCAATTTATTTTTTGTTGGGTCAGGATTTTTATAAAAATGATTTATTTACTAAAGGTAGGAATGGCGAATAGTACATTTCTGTGATTACTGTCATGGAATATTGCTGCCTATCTATGTGCATGTTTTATGCAGGAGTCAGGTAAGTGGCCAATCCATCAAAGTTCAACAATGACTATATGAAAAAGACGTCAAATAATGGAACCAAAAAAAGAGCGGCCACATAATAATGTATAAAGCCCTTCTGGATTCCTACCTTGTTGAGGTGAAGGGGCTTGTGTACTTCAATGAAGCTGTGAGCTATACCATATATGAGCAGGTCAAAGCAGAGAGGTCAGGCAAATCATGGTCCACTGGAGAAGGGACCAGCAACCTACTCAAATATATTTGCCAAGAAAACCTTATGGATTAGCACACCCAGACACAAAGGTGCCTGCATGCTGTGGCCCATGGGGTCACAGAGAGTTGGACATGACTGAACAACTGATTATTATTGTTATTATTACAGTAGACTCTCAGTTAACTGGAAGTCAAGCAACCAAAACTCTCAAGCAACCAGAAAAAAAATGAATACTGTACTTTAAATTAAAATTAAAATTAAAAATTTACAGGGCTTAACAAATGCCAGGATACAGGTTGTCATGCCACAATATGTTTATAGGCACCAAGATTAAATCAACTGTACGTCTCTGCAAGTCAGCATTACCTGGAAGCAGACAGGAATGAGTGATTGAGCCAGTGCAGTGTTGGGGTTACATTCACCTAGTTCAGGACTGCACCCACCAGCCGAACGTACCTGTGTGTAAGTGAGGAGAGAAAGCTGCTGCTGCTAGCCCTCACTGACAAATATACTTAACAGAACATCCTATGTCTAGCTAATCTAGCCCTCTTTTAATAATGACTTTCAAGCAACCAGAAACTACATTTATGCAGCATCTACCAATCACAGTGGGTGCCTGATAACCGAGAAACCAGTAAGAAACACAGACGCTGTCAGCAGATTAGCCAAGATTAAACAATTAACCAAGCTAGTCTGCTGTTCTGCTATTGATTTTATAACTATGAGAGTAGTAATGTGGGCATAACAGGCATGTTGCTTTTCTTGATTTATTCTCTGCTGCTGGGGGAACTGCCCCCTCAATCCACTGTAAAATCTTTTCACTAGAATATGTCAATCATCTTGCATTTTCTGTCTATTCATATACCTCAGAAGTATCATATGCTTCTCTTACTCTCTCTATATATAATTGTAATGTACTATATCTTGATGAGCCTTGTAATGATCATCTGCAAATATACTACAGAGAATAATAGCTACAGGACCTTTGCAGCCTTGTACAACAAAGATAATAATACTTAAACTTGCCTTAGGCATTGGACAGACAGGTGTCTATGACATTTGAGAAATGAGTCACCTCTCTTCAATGTTCAGTACACTATGGAGCAAAAGGGATAGGTCAGGAAAATAGGACACAATATGGCTCAATTCACTAATTATTACTGAAAATGTATAGCACTAAAATCTGTAGAGTGGAACAGAGGCATCTTAACAAAATCTAACACCATCTCTTGATTTACTATGCACTATTTCCTGGGGGCAAAAAAAAAATCACCTTTTCTTAGCTCTTTGCACCCTGTCACGATCTGCTTCTTCAAGTGGGCTTGATATGAACCTAGTTCAAACCTACCCCAGCAGAATCGTGTGGTTCTTGTTCTCTATGGCACAAAATATGGCTTCTGAAGAGGACAAGGCAGAGAATACCGGATAAAGGTTACTAGTGGCCTCCAACAAGACCACTCCCCAATTCAGGATACAGACAAAAAAACAGCCTCACACTGCATATGTGAAACTAGAACTGAACATTTATTGAATTATAGAACCAACATATTTATACTCTATCTCCCATTGCACACCCTTGTGTACCTTTGTGTATGTGTGTGGAGTCAGCACTAAGTCCCATCTACATTGCAACCCTTGCTGCTATAGAAGCTCTTGAGATAAAACTCACCAAATGTCTAAACTGCATGACAGCTATCCATAGCTGGCTAGTGCAAAAACCTTGATGTTAATATCCAGTGTTTGCTTAGGACTCCTTAATTGCATACATCTGTCTTGGCTGCTGTTTATCAAGGCCTCTATGTGTGAGGATTCAATGTTCTGCAGTTAAGCTTATGTACAGAGCATTTTTACCCTTTCCTCATGTATTCTCCTGTTCTACAGCATATCACATTTTCCGTCTATAGCATATTATAACTATTATACATGATAACAATGTACAGGCTACATATAACCCAAACAACAATAATACGTAATCACCATGCAACAATGCCATGCGCCTTTGGCCATATCCATAATTACTTGTAATATTACAGTCACTAAACAATGTAGTCATGACACACCCCAATAAGTAAGAAAGTGATTAGTAAATTCCCCATACATGTGAAAATGCACTTTAAAGGGTATAGTAAACTAAAACAAAATTCCTGCATGCTGCTAAACCAAACTGGGGATATCACCACTAATTTACAATAGATATGAATGGAAGAAGCCTGAGGAGTATTGATAGCTGTAGGTCCTATAGTTTTAGGTGCTGAGTGGCTACATCAGAAAGATGTATAAAGATATATGAACCATTTTTGATGATATAAAGATCTTTGTCCATATACCTGAATAATTTTCATTTTAACGATACTTCCTGTATCAAGAAAACAATATTTAAAACAAGAGGTTATATACCGTAACTGCAACATTGCCAATTTCGCTATTAAATTGCAACGATTCCACTGGCGTTAAATACCATAACTTGCAAATGGAGCCAAAAAGTCAACAGGTACTAGAGAGGACCCGCAAGGGGGTTATAGTCCTATCCATAGCACTGTAAATGCAAATAAAAACACACTACTGTACTAATAATGAAAGGGAAAGTGATGTTAGGTATTAAAATGAATAGCACAACATTCTCAAGCTCACAAATCTTCAATATAGAATACTTTTATTTCTGTTTAATTTCTGTGTTATTTCGATCCATCAATCAATGTGTTAATACATATAATGAGACTTGTATGGACTCGGATATCATATTTACTGATTTATTAATATTGCATTATTTCTGGAATGCGTGTCCGATCGTAACTTGTAATTGAAACCCGTAAGGCTTTGAAATCTAACTTCCATTTTTGAGTGACGTAATGATGACAATCCCATTTGTCATTGGCTCTGTCTAAACCCGTAACTATGGGTTTGACTAATTGATCATGTTCACGGCCGCACATCCAATGGCTCTGTATTAATAGCTCTGTATTGCATCCGAATTTAAAGCCTGCAGCCTTTGCGTGCTTGCCGATGCTGCTACGGGTTTCACATTTAATGTGGCTGAATGTTTTAAGTTTTGACTTGTTAAACACTCACAGGCATCACGAATATCATAGTGTAAAATATTGCTTAAGACTCGATGACCTGTAATAAAATATGTTGTTCCTAGGCAACCTCAAGCAAAAGAATATTGTGTAGACTTAATTTGCTCTTTATTGCTTAGGTAAGGTTTCTTCTTAACTCAGCAAGGAAGAGAGCAAAGATGGAAAAGAGAGGAGAGGAAGTAAAAAGGGGGAGACTTTTGGGGAGAGAAAACAGAGGCAAAGGAAATAAATAAGAAAAATAAATGATGGGTAAGATTGGAAGTATATGTTACTAAAAAGTAAGTAGGATACAAGAGGTTAAAGATTAAAGAAAGGAAAAGTTTATGATGAGGAAGAAAAAAGGTTAAGTTGAGAAAAAAATGGCGAATAAAAATGTTAATGGACTATAGTCTCTTCTTAATGTAGCTACCTACAGTATCAGTGACAGACTCTGTCTGTATAAACATAGCTCAGTTATAAGTGACATAATTATTGTGTTTGTGGTTTCTCTTTTAAAGTACCACTGTAGATTAGGGAAACTTTGCATAATTGTGAAGTATGTAACAATTAACAAAATTAAAAGCAAAGTAAACTGTAAACTATGAGCATAAAAGCATTTTCATAGAAAAATGTTTCTTTAGCAGGCTGTATTGTGTGGAAGCTGCCATGATAGTCATACTTCCTTTTCATGGCATAAGGGGGCAGTTAGATGAGCAGGGCAAGCAAGGCTTGCATGTATACTTGCAAACTGTTTATTTTTCTAAGCAGTGGGGCTAAGAGGGAATAAGGCGTCAAATTCAGAAATCCTCTTGCCCCTCCCTCCTCCTCCTACTCAATAATAGATATAAAAAAATAGCAGAACAAACACATTCAGACGCCAAGCCAGCAGGAAGTGTGGAAGACACAAACATGAAATTCTTCAAGCATACTCAGTGTCTGCCGAAATAAAGCATTTTACATAAAATGCTTTTAAACTGACCATTTTTACAACTGCTAATGTTGTTAATTTGTTACAAACATCACAAACATTTCTAATGTTTCTATTTATATAATGTTTATACTTGTATAATTACAAACTCATCAAACCTCTGTACCCCACATGTTGTTATGTAGATTACCTTTCTTCACCCATAGTGCAATATTGCTTACTACTGAGTACTTAGGAGCCCTTTTGATTTCCATCCTAAACATTTACATTACTGATTTTTGGCAAATTCTTTGCCAAGTTATGCAGTGCTTCAGAATAAGTTGTTTTCCTCTTAATTGTAAAAAATGTGTGATGTCCTCATTACTCGCTGTTTTATTGCTTATTGCTTATCTTTGATAGCAAATAAACAAACTAAAATGCTAAATGCGTCAGAGCATCCTTTCTAATGCACAGTGACTCACCAAATCAACATTTTACCTGCACATCACTTGACAAAGTAGCTTGTCTCTTTGTTCATGGTGATTTTTCATGGATAATGTTCATAGATAACTCTCAAGAGCAACTACAGTTTTAAACTGTTCTCCAAGTGAATTGATTAAAAAGTTACACAGGCTTAAACAGCTTATATACCTCTTAAGAAATGAAGACTTTTAGAAGGCTCAATTTATGAATAATTCTGGCTCAAAAAAAGCTCCTTCCTTCCTTTTATTAAACGTTGTCAGATACCCTTCCTCACAATTTAATTTACATTTTAAAAAAGCAGCTAGTCACCTTTGCGTATTTCCCTTTCCCTGAACCTTTTGGGAATAGCATTCTTATTGCACCATGAAATGGAGTTAAAGCTGTACCATGTCCACATGAGTTGGATAAGGATTCTTGGAACACCTCTTGGAGAGATAATCATAAGTATTTTTGTCACAACACTGTTTTTCTTGTACTAGTTTCAATATTACTGGTCAAACATAGCACATTCAGCACTGATTGTCACTATGTGCAATTTGTCACTATTTTGTATCATCATGACATATTTAAAATGACATGGCTATATAAAAAGACTGTATCTTCACACTTAGTGAAAATGTAATACACAAAAATAATACATTGTGAAAAAGGTATATTATGTAATACTCACTGAGTGGAAGATGACTCGTTATAATCTGCGATTTACTGTTGCACATACTCTAAGTTGTATCTACCCCACCCTTTTACACATTCTGATTGGAGTAGAGAATGTGTGTTATAGGGGGTCAAACTTGCCCAATTGAACAGCTCTGGTTGGGACAGATGCAATGGTCGTCAAACCACTGATACCCTTCACACCAGACAGTAACCTTTTTACTACTGGGGTCCATGTGGACCTCATGCTTTACTAACTTATAACCATGGCCCCCCATGGTAATCCTAACCTCTACCATGGTACCATCTATCATGGAGTCCCCCTTCCTTGTGCTTTGGGGTCGGAAACCCATTAACACTGTTATCATCGAATGTATAACCCTGGTGGTCCTTAACATTATGGACCTCCATGGTTTCTAAAATGTACTCTCTACTATGGAGGCTTTTGGTCCCCCAGGGCAGCCTAACTACTACCATATCTTATGGACCCAGTACCCATGGACCCCATCTGCCAATAGGGGTCCATAAGAACACCATAGTATCTGCAACTACCCCCAAAATTAAATAAGTATGGAAAAAAAAGAATGCTCAAAAACAAAAAAATAATTCCAGCGAGTACTGAATTGACTGCGCCCTTGTCTTATATACAATGTTTTTGGATTCTGGAAAAGGCTGGTACCCCTTTTTTGATTGGTTTAAATTTCAAACATTCAGAATGCAGTTACTGAAATCTGTGCATTCTAAATTGGTATGCCGTTAACATATCAGAATGCTCTATTTTTCTATTATTCTGATTGGTTAAAATGGCATCCAATCAAGATATGGTTTAATTATAGTGTTACCCTTTTTTGATCTACTTAGAAACAGCCAATCAGAGAAGAGAATGTAAGCTAAGTTTGTAGATTAGTATACCAGGGGGTTCATAGGATCCCCTATGGCAAATGTATCGGGGGGGGGGGGGGGGAGGTCAGTGAAAAGGGCTCAATATTGGTAATAATCAACCTGTGTGTTAAGAGGGTTATTTTGACCTACCATAGCTTAAGTGCAGTTTCTTTTCACTATTTCCTTTATATGAGGGGATAGTGTGTCTATGGGAGCAAAGCCATATTTCCTCATAGAATGGATTCATCTATTGCTCTTGTGTGCTTAAAAAGTTTTAGAATTTCTGGAGCATTGGTTAGAGATAGTATTACTGGGAAGGAGCCCCACATAATTAGACAAAAAATGCTTTTAGCCATAATGTGATGTCAAGCTTGACCAGTGCATTGTCAATATGGATTCCGAATTAAAGGACTTCACACAATAAAGATACCCACAGTTATTTTGGGGTATAAATGGCCAAGGTTTTTATTTTAACATAAACATAATAATATTGAGAGATGCATTGCCCACCCATAACTGAAGCTCAAGGAAACCCCTTGACCCATGTGTATTGACACCAAGAGTTGATACTACTGCTCCATACCCAATTTGAGCAAGCACCTCTGCCATCCTCATGCTGTGAAAGGAAAACAATTACTACCCAATAAAAATAAAACTTCTTACAAAGGGGGTAGGGTGGGAGCGAAGCTGTCAATCTATCAACTCAACTGACAGGACTCTAACAATACTTGAATTATATAACTAAACCATATTATGTAATATCTCATACCACCTTGAGCCCATCCCTAGTTAACCCCTAACTCTGTTTCCCATTCTATCCCTAGCCTGGTCAAACCTCCACTTATCCTTAACTACGTACAGCCATGGGTGTACTTGACCAGTGGATAGTCAATTCCCAATTAAAGGATGCCACACAATAAAGGATGCCACACAATAAAGATACACACATGTTTGTTGGAGTATAAATGGACACAGCTTATATTTTAACATAAACATAATAATAATAATAATGAGAAGTGCATTGGCTACCCATAACTGAAGCTCAACAGAACCCCTTGCCCCATGAGTATTGCCACCAAGATCTGATACTACTGCTTCATGCCTACTGTGGGCTAACACCCCCACCAAAAGCACAGCTCAGAAATTCTACTCTCCCCAAAAACATGGAACAATTCACCCAACGGAGGCACATCTCTACCACAATGCCTACCCAAAAACACATTTATATCTCTACTCCCAGTGAAGGCACACTTTTAACACTGTGCTCTCCTCTCCACCCCAGCAAAGCCATGGCCATCTCAATGCCTGATTCCATTCCCAAATTAAAGAGGCAATTTCATTAAGGTGGACCTAATCCATAATATAAAACCTTTTAAAGTCTGGGCCTTCTAGGTAAGTGTAGTGTATAGCAAGTCCTTCAACCTTTTAACCAACTAAGCTATCATTCTGTTCACCCTTCGCCCAAAATAAACATTAATAAATGTACCCTAAAGTTTATAACATTTCTTCAGTTTTCTAGAATTTTGTAAAGGAATGTCTCTGAAAATCCAAATAAATTTGACCAATCAGAGGCAGGTACAACAATGTATCAATTTGCCCCTAACTGACTTCTGGTTAGGAAAGCACTTGAGATCTGCCATCCATGGCTTCCCTAGACTTCCTCTGACATCACTTCATTTTGTTCATCATTCTGCTGGTTCATACAGAGTAAGTACAGTGAGCCAAGCTCTGAATGTTTTGCTGTGTTTCTCTCTCTCTCAGTCAGCTTTGCTTTGTGTCAAAATGTTTCAGGGTCTGTGAACCAAGCCCTGAATATTTTGCTGTGTCTACCTGTTGCTATCTACCTCTGTGCCTGTGAACCAAGCTCTTAATAACTTACTGTGTCTCTATCCAACTGTCTCTTCAACTGTCTTTATCTATTTAGTTGTGTCTCTATCTACCTGTTTGTATCTACAGTACATCTGTGACTGTGAGCCAAGCTCTGAATGTTTTGCTGTGTCTCTATCTAACTGTCAACTTGTCTCTTTGTCTGTCACAAAGCTTTGAATATGATGTGTGTCTCTGTCTACCTGTCTCTATCTACCTCTGTGCCAGTGAGCCAAGGTCTAAATATTTTTTCTGTGTCTCTATCTACCTTTGCTCATCTACCTCTGTGTTTGTGAGCTTTTGTGAGTTTGTGGCTCTGAAAAATTGTATGTCTTCCATGTCAAGTCTAAATATGTGTGGTTCCTTTTCAAACAGAGACTACAGGACATGGCATATCATGTTTTCAGATTGTTTCTCCACCTTTGTCTATGACTAAAACAAACGGCCAATACCCTCATGTGTTGTGAAAACTACAAGAAGCTCTTATGGTGTATCATTTACCGTATTGGTCCGAATATAAGCCGCACCTTTTTTCCGATTTTTGAGTTTGCGAGTTACGGGTTCTGCTTATATTCGTGACCGTAAACAAATGACTGCCAATTTGCGAGTTACGTGTGCGGCTTATATTCGCGAATGGAAAATTACTGCTGATTTGCGTGCTTGAGACTGCTTTGAAGTAATTAAATAGCGGTTCACAAACGTAAAATTACTGCCTATTTGCGAGATTGAGAGTTAAAGGTGCCAATTTGCGTGCTTGAGACTGTGGTATTGTAGCAATTGAATAGCGATTTACGGTTTTAGTGATGCTAAGATCCTGTAAGGCCTGTAACCTGCAAAAGAAGTTACAGTACTAATTAGAAAGCCTGTTTCTTGCAATGGCTGATCACTTGGAGAGAGTCTTTTTCTCTCCAATTTTAATGGTGCTGCTTATATTTGAGTAGTATCTTTCTTGTATTTTTCCCCCTTGAATTTTACAGGTGCGGCTTATATGCGGGTGTGGCTTATATTCAGACCAATAAGGTATAAAATTATACTATGGTTGATTTCTAATTCTTATTCCACTCCTATTATTTTATTTCAATAACATTTTAAACAACCTCTACTGCCCCGTTCTTTGTGTGTCTTCAACCTAACCCCGGCCTCAAAGTTTCTCTCTCTCTATCTATCCCAGTTATCCCGCACCCTACTAACCGGGACTCTCAAGCAACCGGCACCAGCATCAATTCCCCAAATTCAAAAAACTCCCCTAAAACCGGCATAACTAGCAGTACCGGCAGCTAACTTTTTTTCTAATTGTTTTTTGGGGCCCTGAATGGCCCGGTGTAGGTGCAAATGCTTTTTTAAAGGCATTTTGAGGGGTTTTGGGTTTTTTAAGGGTCATTTAGACCCTTAAATTCGGGAACTCCCGATTAACCAGAAACTACAGTTATCCAGCGAAAGGGAGTCCCCATAGGTGCCGGAAAATGGGGGTTTTAATGTATATATATATCAAATATATATATATATATATATATATCCAAGATGGGTAGGACATATTAGAGAGGTCAGACAAATTACAGCCCACTGGAGAAGGAACTAGTAACCCACTCCAGTATCTTTGCCATGAAAACCTTATGGATAATCACATCCTTAGGGTCATGGAGAGTCAGACATGACTTAATGACTGAAAAATTAATATATACATGATGGAGTCCCATTATTATGACCAAAGCCTTCTTTTGTCATTAGCAGAGCATAGCCAAGGAAATGCAACGCATGTCATGAACTGGCTCATGTCATGGGTAAAACATGCTATTTATTCAACTTTGAAAAGGGGATGGTCATTGGCTTTCTGGCCAAGGGTGACAGTATTTCTGAAACAGCACAGTTTGTGAACTGTTTGCATGCTGCAGTGGTTAAAGTGTACTGTGACTGGACAAATGGTACCATTGTGAATAAACACCATGGAAATTGCGGAGCACCAAGTGCCATTGATGTCAGAGGTAAACTTTGACTGCGAAGGTGTTTGAGAGTGCAACCGACGCACTACTGTTTAACAATTCACCGCCCAAACAAACCAGGGGGCTACCAGACGTGTGTCTAAAATGACAGTATAGCCAACCCTGTTGCATGGAGCTGCAAAGCAAAAGGCTGGACATTGCACCAAAACTGATGGGCGTTCATTAGTGGAAACGGCTTCAATTTGCACAACCTTTTCTGCTTGGCAAAGGGTTGCCTTCTCTGATGAATCACTTTTTCTGCTCCACCGACTGGATGGATGTTGGCGTATCAGGCTCGAATCCTCAGAGATCAAAGACTCTGCAACCATTTTTGGAAGAACCCAAGCTGGCAGAATTATTGTCCAGGGAATGTTTTCTTGGCATTGTCTGGGTCCACTCATACCTCTGGAAGGCACTCTCAACTGAGTGGGTTATTCATCCATCCTTGCAGATTAAGTACATTACATATTGACTGTCTTCTCTGGAGAGGATGGGATCTTCCAGCAGGACAATGCAACATGTCATATGGCCAGAATTGTCATGGAGTGGTCGGAAGAGCCTGACAAAGACTTCCAAGTACTTCCCTGGACTCCAGAAGTTGAACCCCATCAAGCACCTATGGGACCACCTCGGTCTCCATGGTCACCATATGGATTCTCTACTACGCACCCTTCAGCAGCTGTTGGATGCACTGCAGTCTGCATGGCCCCAGAAACCATTGCGAACCTTGCAGCATCTTATGAGCTCACTACCACGCCATCTAGCTTCTGTCCATGCTGCACTCAGCAGTTATTATCTGGTATATATTAACTGGTGGTCATAATAATGCCACTCAACTTTGTATATATATATATATATATATATATATATATATATATATATATATATATACATATAAATAAAGATTTAGGTAGCTATGAGTGTCCACCCTGGGGGTGTTAACAAATACAAAATATTACGTTTACTTTGTTTAGAAAGTAATTATGACTAATCAAGAAAAATACATAATATAAAATAAGCATAATAACACTAACCAGAAGCCCCTGCAATTCCTAAAACTTTATATACCTTAAATGATGGAGAGACTGTTAGTTCTACCCACTTACCCTCATGTTGTTGAGTGCCATGATCATAATGATATGACACATCCATTAAATTGATGATAGTGTAAAGTCAGCCCAACTCTTGTGCTTCCACTGGCTTGATGATAGAAATTTAATATTGTGTCTGTCCGTTTTCTTCATGCTGCTGCTGTGTCACCACCTACTTGATAATAATGATATTGTTACAGCTATTGCCCATTTTCTCCATAATGCTGTGTACACTAGTGATGTTGCGAACATCACATTTTCGGTTCGCGAACAGCGGACGCAAACTTCCATCAAATGTTCGCGAACTGGCGAACCCGGCGAACCGCCATAGACTTCAATGGGCAGGCGAATTTCAAAACCCACAGGGACTCTTTCTGGCCACAATAGTGATGGGAAAGTTGTTTCAAGGGGACTAACACCTGGACTGTGGCATGCCGGAGTGGGATCCATGGCAAAACTCCCACGGAAAATTACATAGTTGATGCAGAGTCTGGTTTTAAGCCATAAAGGGCATAAATCACCTAACATTCCTAAATTGTTTGGAATAACATGCTTTAAAACATCAGGTATGATGTTGTATCAATCAGGTAGTGTAAGGGTTACACCCGCTTCACAGTAACAGACCAATCTCCCTATTTAATGCACCGCAAACAACCGCAAACAGTCCCTTTGCACAACCGCAAACTCCCCATTTGCACAAGGTTGGATACCAAGCTAGCCATGTCCCGTTCCTTGTCCTCACTGATGTCATTGAAGGTCTCTTCCTCCACCCAGCCACCAAGGGTCCCGAAAGGTGACAACAAGCCCCCAGGGACGCCTGCTGTGTTTGGTCTTCCACCTCCTCAAAGCCACCTTCCTTCTCTGACTCCTCTTCTTCAGACTCCTCTCTCTGCGTTGCCTCTGTCTGCGTTATTATAAGGTGTGTACTATTAAGTAGTACTATTCCTATCGGTTTAATCCCTGTTACGTCCACTATTAGGGGACTTGTATATGGCATTGTAATTTGGAACAGGGAGATGGAAAAAGATGCTTGGTCGGTCCTCCCACTTCAAATTTGGGGCACTGTGCTTGCAATCTAAGGTGCCACTAGATAGGAGTGGTGTGTTCAGTTGTACTATTTATCCCTATCAGTTTGATACCTGGTACGTCACCTATCAGGGGACGTGTATATGGCATTGATTTTTGGAAGCGGGAGATGGAAAAAGATGCTTGGTCGGTCCTCCCACTTCAAATTTAGGGCACTTTGCGTGCAATCTAAGGTGCCACCAGATATGAGTGTCACTGTGCACTGGCAAAAGTTGGCAGAGTAGGCGCTGTAGGCCTCACACACGCCTGTAGGCAGGCAACTAATATTCAATCGATTACAGTCAAAAAAGTGTTGTTTTATGTCACTGTACACTACGGTTGCACCAGATATGATGTATCACTGTGCATGGGCAAAAGTTTGCTGAGTAGATGCAATAGGCTTCACACACATGCCTGTAGGCAGGCAACTGATATTCAATCGATTACAGTCAAAAAAGTGTTGTTTTATGTCACTGTACACTACGGTTGCACCAGATATAAGGTATCACCGTGCACTGGCAAGAGTTGGCAGAGTAGATGCAATAGGCTTCACACACACGCCTGTAGGCAGGCAATTGCTATTCAATCTAGTACAGTAAAAAAAGTGTTGTTTTATTTCACTAAGCACAATATAAGCTGTTAGGTGTTAGCCTGTCACACACACACGCTGGCAGGCAGGCATATGTAATTAGATGATACAGAGAAAAATTATAAAATAAAATAAAGGATGTTCTAGCCCTAAAAAGGGCTTTTTGGTTGCTCTCCTTCAGATGGAAAGCTCTGGAAGAGAGTGTATGCTGCTGATTGGCTGGAATGTGTCTGCTGACTGTGAGGTGCAGGGTCAAAGTTTCCTCAATGATAAAGTATAGGGGGCGAACCAAAAAGCGCATGTGTTCGTTGTCCGTTGCAAACGCGAACATACCAAAATCGCTGCGAATAGTCCGCGGGCGAACTGTTCGCGACATCTCTAGTGTACACCCATTGGTTTGAAAATGAGATTGTCCTTATTATACACAGTTAATTGAGTGCCTCCTTTGGTTTGATGATGGTAAGATTACTGTGATTGTGTATTCTTCTCCTGGCTGCTGAGTGCCTCTACTGGCTTGATATTGAGGTGGTGATAGTTCTCCATGGTGCTGTCTGCCTCAATTGGCATGATGGTGAGATGGTTCTTGTTGTACCCAGTTTCTTCATGTTATTGAGTGCCTCCATGAGATTGATGGTGATTATATGGTGCTGGTTATTCCCAGTTTCCTCGTGCTGCTGAGTACCTCTACTTGCTTGATAGGAAGATGGTGATATTTGTGCCAAGTATCTCCATGGTTCTATCTGTCTCTATTGGGTTGACAGTGAGGTATTGCTGGTTGTACTCAATGTCATCATGTTGCTAAGTGCCTCCATTAGCTTGATAATGATAATATGGTCATGGGGCTGGTTCTACCCAGTTTCTTCAAGAAAGAGTATTTTTCAATGGATACCCGGTTTCCTCATGCTGTTAAGTGCCTCTATAGGTTTTATCTTGATGGTCCTACCCAGTTTACTCATAATGCTTAGTGTCTACACTTAATAGTAAGGTGACAGTATCATACTGCAGTGTGCCATAACTTCCTCATGGAGTTGTGTGCATCCATTGGTTTGATTGTGCATGTTTTGCCCAGTATCTTCATTCATATACTGGTGGTGGGATTTTTTGGGGTTACCATTATTAGCATAGGAATTTTGCTCAGCAATCTTTCAAAGCAACAAAATTCATGGATCTTCGAAATTTGTTGTTTTTCCATTGAGAGCATCAATAATGCATCTTACTGGTCCTGACTCATGTTGCTTCTCAAAAAGGTTTTTTTGCTCTTTATTGAGGAGAAGCATTTTTTTGATGCTGAAGTAGTCATTAGTGTTGTTATGAGGACGTTAAATAATCTGTCAGCCTCTGACAGTCTCTGTAAAGTCATCCTGAAGATTATTTTGAATAAATAGTGTGGATGGATTGCACCAGTGGCGGAGATAGTGAATACAGGGCCCAGTGAATGGAGGACCCGGCCCCTTCTCCGGTGCCAACTCACATATCACATATAATATATTATATATACACACACATATATATATATATATATATATATATATATATATATATATATATATTTATATATATATATATATATATATATATATATATATATAAACATATATATTATATAGGCACGCACATATATACTGAACATATATATTATTATATATACACGCACACATATATATATATATATATATATATATTTACACACACATATATACTGTATATACACATATATTATATATACATATATATATATATATATATATTTAGAAAATATGACTGATCATGCAAAAAAAAATATGATCATATGACACCATTTCTTATCACAGAGTGGTTTGGCTCCTTTATAAGTCCTAATGATAACAGAAATCACCCAAATGGCCCTGATCAAAAGTTTAAATATCCTTAGTTCTTAATATTGTGTATTTCCCCTTTTAGCATCAATGACAGTGTTCAGTCTTTTGGAATAGTTGTCTATGAGGCCACTAATTCTTGCAGGTGCTATAGCTGCACATTCATCTTGGCAAAATGCCTCCAGGTCATGCAAATTATTTTGTAATCTTGCATGAAGTATGCAAATTGTCTGCCAGTATTTTCTGATAACATGCTGCATTCATCTTGCCATCAATTTTCACAAGATTCCCTGTGCCTTTCAGAGCTCATCCCCTCCCCCAAAACATCTGTGAGCCACCAGCATGCTTCAAAGTGGGGATGCTATTCTTTTCACTATAGGCCTTGTTGACCCATCTCCAAACATAGAGCTTATGGTTGTAACCATAAAGCTCTGTTTTGGTCTTGTCACTTCAAATAACAGTGTGCCAGAAGCTGTGAGGCGTCTCAAGGTGTTGTCGGGCATATTGTAACAGTCTTTTTTGTGGCATTTGGCGAAGTAAAGGCTACTTACTGGAATCTTGACCATGCAGCTAATTTTTGCATCGTTGTATAACCTCATTGAAACAACCACACCGTCTTTTTCCAGAGCAGTCTGTATTTCTCCTGAGGTTACCTGTGGGTTTTTCTTATGGCAGTTGTGGCTGAAATCATTCTTGGTCTACCTGATCTTAGCTTGAAATGAAGAGATCTCCAAATTTTCCACTTCTTAATAAGTGATTGAACAGTACTGACTGGCATTTTCAAGGCTTTGTATATTTTTTATACCCTTTTCCATCTTTATGAAGTTCCATTACCTTGTTACACAGTTCTTTTAACATTGCTTTTCTGCTCCCCATGGCTCAGTATCTACCCGGCGCAGTGCATCCATGTGAGAGCTAACAAACTCATTGACTATATATACACAGACACTAATTGTAATTTAAAAAGCCACAGGTGTGATAAGTTAACCTTTAATTTACATTTTAACCAGTGTGTATCACCTTGTGTGTCTGTTACAAGGCCAAACATTCAAGGGTATGTAAACTTTTGATCAGGGCCATTTGGGTACTTTCTGTTATCGTTATGATTTAAAAGGGAGCCAAACAACTATGTGATAATTAATGGCTTCATGTGATCACAATCCTTCAACAAAATATTTTTTTTTGCATGATCAGCCATATTTTAACAATAATTGCCAAAATTTAAAAATTTCTGCCAGGGTATGTAAACTTTTGAGCATAACTATATAAATAATTATACATACATGCATATATAATTATACACACATACTTACATATATAATTATACACACATACTGTACATGCATACATACATAATTATATACACACATCACAAATAAAAGTTGTGGTAATTGCGAGTTGTCTTCACGCAATGTTAAAGTTACAGGTTTGCGCAAGTGCAATGAGCACCGAAGGCCCGGGAGTTAAGGGTTTCACATTGCGGGGCTCACAAGGAGTGCCCAAGGTGCTCCTCGTAAGGCCCGATGAGTAGAGATGGGGTGGGGGAAGAGGCTAAGCTCCGAAGGCCTGCAACTGGTGCTTACGCGAGGCCTGCAATGAGCTCCGAAGGCCGTATGCCTTCGGTGCTCATCTCGAGGCCTGCAATTAGCGCCAAAGGCCATCGACCTTTGGTGGTAATCGTGAGGCCCGCAATGAGTGCCGCAGGCCATAGGCCTTTGACGCTCATTGCAAGGCCCGTAATGGGCTCTAAAGGCAGTTGGCACTCATTACGAGGCCCGTAATCACCAAAAGAGAGACACAGGTGGGCAAAGAGACAGGGTACAGAGGGGGAAAGACACAGGGGTGGGAGAGGGGGGGAAGGAGACACAGGGGAGGGAAACTCAGACAAGACAAAGCGAGGGATGGAAAATGGGGCTTACCTCTGAATCGCGATGCCCGCAAAGTCGTAGTAATTACGAGCCTCGACGTCCTGAGAATTGCATATTGCTGCTAAGACCAAAATAGAGCATGCGCAGTGCATTTCCCGCTTAAACCAATGTTTTTGTTTCACGGCTGCGGCTATATATACTGGACAATTTCCAGGTCTTTCTCACTTTCTCCCCAGGTGATGAACAGTGTGACTGGACATTTATCTGCTGGCGTACTTTCTGAAGAGAGATTGTTAGCTCTTTAAGATTTGGATTACAGAAATAAATACAGAAAAATGTGATTATGTTATCGTAATTAGTACATTTTATGAGGACGTAATTTGTGAAGAGATTGTTAGCTCTTTTGTGTTTTTCATAAAGATAATAGCTACACTGTTATTATTTATTAATTAATTAATTAATTAATTTTACAAAATTAAATTACATTATGGAAATGTTCATAATATTGTAACTAAGATAGTTCAAGGTAATACAATATTAATTTGTAGCTAAATTAAATAAAAGAAAATGTATATTATTCATAAAAATTATAGTAATTCTTTTCATATGATTTTACACTTTGCAGGTCTCTGAATTTGAACAGACACTTGATGAAGACAGTGTCACAGAAATTGTTTCTACACTGGGCATTTCTGAAGACAGACTGTTAGCTCTGCATGATTTCCCCTTCAACTACTTAGATATCATAGGTATAGTATATTTATTTCTTCAATAATTTAAAAATTGAATAAATCATTTAAAAATTACCCCCAAAAAATGTTAAGAGCAAGTTAATTAAGCACTACATAGATACAAAATGTGAAGAGCATCAATTCATTTTAGGTTTGTGATTTAATGAAAGCATATTAATAGAGAACATAATCATGATAGGCAATATGCAGCAGATATTAGTAATTTAATAGTTGGGGACAGCATGACTTAACTATTACTTGAAATAAAGTCAAACAAAAAAAAACATTAATGTAGTGTATTGCTGTTTAGACATAACAAATAGAATTAATTAGATTGGAACATAGGTTTCATATGATGACACTTACATTTATCTTCCAGATTGAAAAAAAAAAAGGTGAAGAAAATTGACATACCATCATAAATTGAAGAGTGGCATCAGAGAAATAAAGGAAGTTTCAGGCATTAATCGATTACAACTTCAGGTAAGCTACAGAAATATATTAGTAACATTTTAAAGATCACAAATCAGATGCTAAGAAATTAAAAATAAATTTAACTTTACAGATTACAATGTCTGAAAACAAAGAAAACTGCAAAGAAGACAAACAACGTCTTGGAAGGGAACGTAAACAAAGATGGAGAGATCGACACACGCCCAAGACTTCAAGAGGGTTAAGAGAAGAAGATTGTGAGAGACTTGCAAAGAAAGGACAAATGGCTGCAAAAGAAAAAAACAGCATCAGGGACCTACTACTAAAAAATCAAGTGATAAACATAATGCATGTGAACAAAATAGTAATGACAGAAATGTAGATATACAGTAAACTCCCCGTTATCCGGCACCTATAGGGATTGCCTATTGCCGGATAAGTGTTGTTGCCAGTTGCTTGAGAGTCGCTATTTTAAAAGCCCTAACTAACCCTAAACTCCATAAAAACCCTTAAACTATCTATAAAACAGCTACTGCTAACTAATCTGAGTCATTTAAATGTGGAAGCTTGCACTTCTATCAAATACATTAAATATGTGTTTAAATAAATTTACAAAGGATATGATGCAGCAACTGTTCTTGTGCAAAGTGCACAAAACGAACAAGATAATCCAATTTTACATGATGAACTTTCATGTTATGTTGATGCTCGGTATGTAAGTGCTCCAGAAGCAATGTGGCAACTTCTGAAATTGCATGATCGCATAATATCAATTAGCTGTACATTTACCACAAAGACAATTTGTTTACTTTAATGCTGAGGATGAAACAAATACTCTTACCCAAAGTGAACACAGAGAAACAACACTTACTGCTGAGTTTACATTAAATTGTAACGAAAGTGAGGCAAGGGAATTCTTATACATTGAAATTCCATATCATTATGTGTTCATTAATGGAGCATGGTGAAAAATAATTTATAAGGTTAGTCAAAGAGACATTGAATGTTTTAGTTAACGATTACTCCTTTCAAATGTTTCTGGTGTTTAAAGTTTTGAAAATGTACGCACAGTGAATGACATAGTTTATGATGCCTTTCAGATAGCTGCGTGACATAGAAACTTCCTTGCAGATGAATACTGAATAGGAGAGATGTCTAGAGGAAGTGTTATGGATTAGGATCAGTACAAAATGCATAAATGTATTCGTGCACCTACTTATATATCTTATCTTTGCAGTATTATCGTATAACCAAGTTTTACTAATAAATGCTGAATCATTGGGAGACTCTAAAATGGAGGATTTGACACTCCCCTTTCTCACAAGATGGAGACAGCACAATTTCCGGTCTGTTAAGGATGACGGGTCTTAACACACACACTGAACACGAGGAGGAGAAACGCCATCTTGTCTTTGTCTTAAACTTCTTACCAATGAGAGTAAGACCCATCCCCTTGTGGGATGATATCTGGAGACTCCTTAATGTTTTAACCCAATGTCTGACCGGAGCCTCGTAAAAGCAGACATCTCAGAACCAATGAATTACCGAATAAACTTGTTTTGCTTAATGTAACTCTTTATCTGATTACTAAAAATTATATAAATGATGGTTGACGTAATAAAGGGAGTAGAGAGAAAGCTTTATACCAGAACTTTGTGTTGGTGTATTATTTCTCAAAGGTGTGCACACCATATAGAAACTGGTAATTTGGCCAGGGACAGATATCTCTGGAAAATACTTTGATATTTACTAAATCAGAAGCAGCACTTTGTCAAATGCCGAGGCAGAGGAGTGAACAGTTTTCATTCATTTGCATATTTGGTAATGTACCTGATGCATTCTCTTTGTGGAATAAATTTAAATCAAATATGTGTGAAGACTTTATTAAAAAATATAGTGAGTCCATTGCAGAATTAAAAGGCTTAATGGAAAGTCAAGAGGTATTTCTTTGTCATGGATTAAGTTGTGCAACTTTTAATCTACCAGATCCAGGAATTGTAGCCGAAATAAACTATGAAGAGTATGACTGTGATGTGGAAAAAAAAAATAGCCACTTTAAATACATTACAATTGGAAGCATTTAATGCCATACAACAAGCCCTAGATGATAAAAAGCTCAAGGAGCGTTATTTGTATCTAGATGGACCCGGTGGATTGGGCAAATCTTAGCTATATCATTTTGTTCCATTTGCAACAACTGGAATTACTGTCCTTTTGTTGGAAGGTGGTAGAACTGTACATAGTGGTTTTAAACTTCCAGTCCCCACTTTGGAAACATCAGTCTCGGATATTAGAATGACATAATTTCAAGCAAAAAATCTATAAAAAAAAAGTAAATTAATTATAATTGATGAGGCAACAATGATGTCTTGCCATGCTCTCAAATGTATTGATCAGTTGTTACGTGAAGTCATGGCTAATGATTTGCCTTTTGGGGGGAAGGTGATATTGTTAAGTGGAGATTTTAGGCAAATATTACCTGTTGTTGTTCATGGAAATCAAACAGACATTGTGGAAACATGTATAAAGTCAAGTCCACTATGAAAACTATTTAAACACCTTAAATTAAAGAAAAATATGATATCAGAAGGCCAAAATGATTTCAATGATTGGTTAATTAAAATTGGCGAGGGCAAAACAGAGGTCATAAGAAATTTCCCAGCGGATACTGTTGACATTCCATCTGAAATGATTTGTAAAGGTTCAATAATATCAGCTATATTCCAAAATGGAATAAGTAGCAATGATTACTCAGAGGCTGCACAGAAAGTAATATTAACAGCAAAAAATAAAGAGGCATTGCTTCTGAATAATTCAATTTTGGAATTAATAGATGTAACAAAAAAAGGTATTACAGTGCTGTACTAGCTGATGACAAACAGAGTGAGACAAAATTTGCAACTGAATTTCATTAAATTGAATTTATAAATGAATTTATAAATTCATTAACACCATCTGGAATACCACCGCATATTTTGCAGCTCAAAAAAGGGGCAAGTGTAATGTTACTGCGCAATATAAACCCCCCAAAAAGGACTTTGCAATCGGACCAGATTAATTGTTCAGGATTTAAAAGATCACTTCATACATGCTGAAATTCTGAATGGTACCCATAAAGGCGAAAGAGTTTTCATTCCAAGAATAGATTTGGCGTGAGAGTGGCTTGCCTTTTGTTCTTAAAAAAAAAAAACTATTTTCAATCATAATGGCATTTGCCATGACCATCAATAAATCACAATTTTCAGTCTGTTGGCTTCTTTCTGGAGGAACCAGTATTTGCACATGGACAACTCGATGTGGCATTTTCGAGATGCAAAAATCCATTAAAAATTAAAGTCTTTATCAAAAAAACAGAAAGTCAAGGTGAGCTATTGGGGGATGGGAGAGTATTTAATAAACATATTGTAAATGATGAGGTTCTGTAATTTTTAAAAAACATGTGTTAAAATGGTCTGTAAATTTACATAATTTGTGTAATGGAAAAAAATGTATATATTTTCAACGTGTTACTATTATCTTTGGGAATCAAAGATAGTTATTAGATGTGGGAGTTCAGGACATGTATTTATGTATAAATTAAAATTGGTTTGGCATATAGAAAATGTGTATTCTTATTGTATATAAATAAACTAAATAACATGAGAGTTAAAAATATTCGTGGTACATTGTTATAATAGACATGTACAGTATATTGAAAATAATAAAATGTGAACTGTTTAATATGAAGATACTAGGAAATTCCCCTTCAAAAATGACGAGCGTAAAATTGTAAACCTGGCAATACTGTTTGCCACACACTGTGAGTCCCTGGCCCCTCTGAGCACCTTTGGCGCTCATCGCAAGCCCTGCGCTGATCGCCTTTGGTGCTCACTGCGAGCCTCTCCCCCTGTGTACTTTATAGGCCTTGCACTTAAACACCTTCAGCGCTCATCTCGAGCCCTGCAATGAGCGCCTTTGGCACTCATTGCGAGCCTCCTCCCCATGTAGTTTAGGGGCCTTGGAATGAGTGTTACTGCCTTGAGTTAAGTGTTAGTGCTTTGGTTTAAGTGTTAGTGCCTTGGTGTCAGTGTTACTGCCTTGGGTTAAGTGTTACTGCCTTGTGTTAAGTGTTAGTGCCTTGGTGTAAGTGTTACTGCCTTGGGTTAAATGTTAGTGTCTTGGATTAAGTTTTACTTCCTTGGGTTAAATGTTACTGTCTTGGATTAAGTATTACTAGCCAGCGTTAAGTGCTGCTGGCTTTGGGCTCTTTTTTACTGCCTTCTGCCTCGTTTTCATCCTGTTTACGTTTATTCGTCCACCATTTACTTTCTTGCTTTTTCGATTGCAAACTTACTCACAGGCTCCCTGGATCTCTCCCTGTGCTGTGTGTGAGTGTGGAAGTGAATTTAAGGCATAATTGTGTTTTTTTCCAGCTCTTTCCAGTTGCGTGGTTTGGGCGTCTTACGTGCTTTGGTCCTAAGTCCTACAGGGCTCACGATTCCAGCTGCGTGATTAGGCCGTTTGACGTGTTTTGGTGCTAAGTCCTGCCCCACTGGGGATGAACGCCTGTGGCGCTCATCGAGAGCCCTGCAATAGGCAACTTTTGGTGCTCATTGCAGCCTAAGGCCTGCACTGCTGGTGATAAGCACCTGCGTTGCTCATTGCGAGGCCTGCAATGAGCGCGTTCACCGCACATTGCAGCCTAAGTCCCACGGGCCTCGCAGGCCTGTGCATAAATTGCTCACCTTGCTTTGCGAGGCTCGCAGTTGCGCCCTCGCTGTGCGAGGGTCGCAAAGTGTGACCCCGCACTGACCCCAGCACTGACCTCAACACTGGCAACTATATATGTGATTGCTCATTATTTGTTGTGAGAAAAAAATATACAAATTTGACGTAATAAAAAATAATATATTTTTATTGTTTTACTGATTTATTACTTCTTGGTGAAAAAATATGACAAGAGATATGAGGTGTACAGAGAAACACGCATGGTACACGGAGACATAGTACATAAACAGACAGAAAACACAATGTATAAAACTATATCATGCCATAATTATAAATGCATAATTATACATCAAATGGAAAAAACAAGGGAAAGTGCACCCCACTTCCTAACACAATTCAGTATGATTTTATTATAAGACACACAAAGTTAAAAAATGGACATTCACATGTAGCAACCTCTGTATAAGAGGTATTACATATGTATATAGGATTATGCTCAGATCTTTCACATCCACATTATCCACTTGCTTTGCAAATCCTCATTGGTGGAGTATACTCCAGTTAAAAAAAGAGGGAAAATCGCTCTATATCTGATT
Organism: Discoglossus pictus; assembly: GCA_027410445.1. Classification (NCBI taxonomy): domain Eukaryota; kingdom Metazoa; phylum Chordata; class Amphibia; order Anura; family Alytidae; genus Discoglossus; species Discoglossus pictus. Next base: position 139,967,747 of record CM050166.1, on the reverse strand, counting down.
TCCCAAAAAGCTCTACTAGAGGATAATGGTCTACCTTGTGAGTCTCTCAGAACTCCTATATCTAGTTCCGTTCACTTAGGTGTACTCAGCCCCAATGTGTGAAAACCAGAGTAGGTGGCCAAACCTCTATTTAAGAGCTAGATGTTCTTTTCAGGATCAGACTATTGCAAAAAATACTGAAAGTTCCTCAAAATAGTATAAAGAATGTTATATACTTAACTAATAAGATAAAACAATAAGATACAACCAATAAATGATATCTGTATATATAGAAAACAGCTAGCTGTTTATATCTTAAAGTAAAATATATAAAAGCAAATCAAAGAAGATGCCAATGTGTCTACCTGTATCCTCTAGACGTGTTTCGCCTGTTTATTGGGCTTTATCAATGGTAATGGACATAATAATAAAAGCAATAATAAGATTCTAAACCTTTATATGTGCATGTATATGCACATTACTCCCTTGTCGAGCCTCCTACCCCATTTTGGCGTGCTTCCTTATTCCCCTAGTAATGTTGTTATGTCATTACGTCATTACCCGTCGTGCATTGCGGTATGCGACATGCGTCGTGACGTCACAATGCTTCCAAGGGTTTCTAGATGCATCTCCCGGCCTACTATACTGAGAAACAGCATGTGGAAAGTCATGTACAATGGGTAATGATGTACTGAAGTAGGGTAAACATGGTAGGAGGCTCTACAAGGGAGTAATGATCATATACATGCACAAATAAAGGTCCAAATTGTATAATTGCTTTTATTATTATGACCATTACCATTGATAAAGCCCCATAAATGGGCAAAACGAGTCTGCAGATATAGGTAGACACATTGGTGTCTTCTTTGATTTGCTTTTATATATTTTACTTTATGATATAAACAGCTAGCTTTTTTCTTTATATACAGATTTTATTTATTGTTTTTATCTTATTCAGTTTAAGTATATAACATTCCTTATACTAGTTTGATGGATTTCCAGCATTTTTTGCAATAGTCTGATCCTGAAAAGATCATCTAGCTCATAAATAGAGGTTTGGCCACCTACTCTGGTTTTTACACATTGGGGCTGAGTACCCCTAAGTGAATGAAACTAGAGATAGGAGTTCTGAGAGACTCACAAGGTAGACCATTATCCTCTAGTAGAGCTTTTTGGGAAATCAGATATAGAGCGATTTTCCCTCTTTTTTTTAACTGGAGTATACCCTACTCATCTACCAATGAGGATTTGTTTGTGAAAGCAAGTGGATAACGTGGATGTGAAAGATCTGAGCATAATCCAATATTCAAAGTCAATACCTCTTATACAGAGGTTGCTACATGTGAGTGTCCATTTTTTACCTTTGTGTGTCTTATAATAAAATCATACTGAATTGCACTAGGAAGTGGATTGCGCTTTTCCCTTGTTTTTTCCATTTTCTTTAGTTTTTTTACGGTGACCAGAGTGATTGGTGCCCCATGACCGAAACAGGAATGATTTGTAAAGTGCAATTGTACAGAACTGACTTGAATTTGAGAAAAAAAGAAGTTGAAACTTCAATCAAAGTACAGTAATATGTGGACTCACTTAAGTATTCTTTCTACTACTTCTATTGAAGAGATCCTTCTAGACATTTTATGCTGTCTTAGCTTCAAGTCAATTTTTTTTGTCTATTATTGTGACTAAGCTTTAGGATATTTCAGTATATCTCGGAGTTTTCTTATTTCTCTTATAATATTTGCCTATCTCTCTATATTTCATATTTCATACACAAACATATATTCATCATGAGTTTGTATAGCATATTATTGGCCTAACTATTTAATCTCCTCTATATATACAGGCACTTTAGTGAGATCTGGCTGCCCTCTGACGTGGAATCCAAGGTCTAATTTAGTTTATTTGGCATGATTACTATTATTATTACTATTAGCTTTATTTATATCTTGCCAACATATTCCGTAGCGCTGTACAGGGGTTGCGTACATGGCAAAAAACAAACTTATCACCTTGTAAAGAATGGAGGGCCCTGTTTTTGAGCATAAAATCAAATGTTCATAGAGCTTGTTTCCAAGGCACTGACACAAGATTGAAAACTCGCAAACTTACAATCTGAGGGTTTAGGTGTGATACAAGAGGGGGACAAATGCAAGATGGTGGTGTGAAAACAATGTGTTCAGTCAAGTGGATTATACATACATACATAATTATACAGTCATACAAATCTATATGAAAAGTGCATTTATACTATTACACTGGCACTGTGCATCAACCGCTGCAGTACCACCTTCCCCCATTATAACAGCTCTGGCTCCGTGACAGGCAGGTTCCCACTTCCTGGAGCCAACACTCAGCTCCAGATCTCAGCCACCTTGACAGGGACCAGCTGCGTGTAGTCTCTTAAGGTGGATTAGTGGAGTTGCTGAGGGGGCAATTTTTGTTAAATCCCTGCTCTAGACTCCCCCTGAGCATAGCCCTCCCCCTGAAATGAAGAATGTACAGAAACTCTCTTCTAGTATTCTAATGAATGCACTAGCTTTTTGTACAAACCTGAATACAAAGTTATTGTTTTGAGACACTCTATAAGATCTTCTCTATGCTAGAAGATGAAATTTGTTGTCCTAATGTTGTAGTCTCAATGTGTAGGAGCACCTCTTGGAAGTCCTCTATCCACTACATCATCCATCACTGCAGTCCTTTTGTAGAGCATTAAAACAAAAAGCTTTAACTTTGTAAAAAAAAAATCTCTTGCAATTTTAGAAACCATTTGTTTCATTACTTTAAAAAAAATTAAATTAGTTTGCATAACGATTAATGTAAGGGACACTGGGGTACATGTCCTTTATTTTTCTACAAACTCTTCCAAACTCTCTGTGCCTCACACTGGCTCCATCGTAAATTTGACCTATCAGTTTTAGTCTGTTGCTGGGCTCTGAGAGAACTGTATTTATTTTTTCCAGAATAGCTGCAATCAATTCTGCATCAGTCTCTTTCAATTCCTTGAAGTCATACCTTTTTTTTTAAACTGTACTTTTAGTCAATGTATCAAAATACCAGAACTAACTGTGGCTTGTTGAATTGTCTGTGGTTTCATCTGCCTGTATTGCCACATCTGTTTGCTTCAGCTATTGTAGATTAAATTCCTTGATTACATCCAACATGCAGTCCACTATTTCATTTTGCATTTTTTGGAGGTACCCTTGAACACAGTTGAAGTCTCCAAATGCACTAAGCCTCAAAACACTGGTACACAAGGGTACACACTCAGAGCCTCATTTAAATGTGATTTGGCCAATTGAATAGGGCTCTATATAAGCACAGAGCATATTTTTTACAGAAGTTTTTAGTTAGTGAAGACCTTGCTTTTTGATAGAAGTTCACTAACTAAAAACTTCTGTATAAAATATGCTCTGTGCTTATATAGAGCCCTATTCACTTGGCCAAATCGCATTTGAATGAGGCCCTCAGTTAGCTTTGAAAGAACATAGTTGTTTTTTCCATTTCCTCATTGTGCTTTCTAATACCAATCCTATATCCTTCATCCATCTGCACTGCAATATTTACACCTCCAAAAATTAGCAAAATTGCAAACCTGGAGCCTGATTCAATTGAGCTTTCGCATGTTACTGTAGCTTGTAAGTGAGGTCGCAAGTTAAATTGCTATTCGATTGGCATCTTTTTGCAGGCTCCAAACAAGTTAACAGTTACGGCCTAGAAAAAATTGTGATGGTTAAACCCGTAACTTACAGCCTCCCAAACCCTTTGATCTTTGACTTTCGCAAGAGTTACGATGGCTAAAATCGCAAATCACTTTTAAATTGCTCAATTTCCCCAATCCCGCAAATGTTTTCACGCCCGTAAATGGCGAGTGAAGGAGAAAATCCTATGAGTGCAATAGAGGACTCGCAAGGGGGTTAAACACCTATTCATAGCACTGTAAATTCAAATAAAAAATCAATACTGCACTGTAAATAAAGGAGAAAGTGATGATAGACAGAATGAATTGCACAACAGTCTCAAGCTTGTAAATCGGCAGTATATGCGATTTATTTTTATTTCTCATTTGGGTGTTATATCAATCTCGGGTATCAATGAGTTAATACACATCAGACCACCCACATGGACTAGAACAGTATTAGCATTGATTTTCATAATTCAGTATTTTGTGGCTTTGTGAGTCTGTTCGCATATTGAACCCCCGAACCTAACTGACAAGTAACCTCCATGTTTTACTGCCGTTAAAATGATAGTCTCATTTTTTATTGGCTGATTCGAAATGGGAGGTTACAGGCTTGCTTAATTGATCATGTTCCCACCCTGAACTGCTATGAACCAGTGCATGGTTTACGGAGTCGGCTTTGAGCCAGTAACTTGTGGCCTTGAGTAATTGAATAGCTCCAGATTCGGAGACGAACAGGAGCATGCAACACACCCACAGACATATAGCCTACAACAATAGAGTTGTGGGCTTGCAATTGAATCGGGCCCCTGTTGTCCAAGTGTGATTTGCAAGCTTCATGTTTCTTTATTTTGTCTGACAATGTTATAACTCCAATTTTTATCCATGCCACTTCACCACAAAATAACAGTCATGGGAAACAAAAGGAGTTCTGGAATGTGCTTCCACAAAGCCCGTTCTTTTGGTAACAGCCGCTACTAAACTTCCAATTGTACTATGTGTCTTGATCTATGGTGAGGTCCTAATCATTTTACTTCAAGCTTCTCTTCACATGTCTGAAAATGCATGCTGAAAGACTTCAGTAGTATATTTTCCACTGTATTTTTTGATAAATACTACTCAGAAGGGATCTCAACAATAGGAAAATAAAATTAACAACTTCTATATCAAAGCACATAGACCCCTATTCAATTGCAAGCCCACTGCTTATGTTATACAAGCCGTAAGTCTGTAGGCTTGACATTTGCTACAGTTACAGAGTGATTCAATTGAAGAAACCTGCAAATTAAGGTCCAAAAGCCAAAACCATAAACCATACAATCGTAAGTAACATTTCAGAGGGTGATCATGATCAATTAAAAATGATTTAGAAACCGCCAATAGTAAATGAGACAATTATCATGACATCAGTAAAACATGGAATTTAAACGTCAATCAATTAGCATTTAGAATCCAATATGCGATCAGACTCGCAATCCGGCACTGTACAAAATAATAAAAATTAATGAAGGAAATGTTCTCGTCCATGGGGGTTGCATGATATGTATTAATTCCTTGATTCCTGGGATCAATATAACACGAAAATAAAACGTAAACAAAATCAGCTTGTGACTGTTGTGCAATGAATTCTGTCTTTCATCACTTTTCCCATCTTTTAAATTGCAGTATTGATTTATTATTTGCATTTACAGTGGTACGATCAGGTGTTTAACCCCCTTGTGAGTCCTATCTTGTACTTGCACAATTTTCTTCTACATTTGCCATTTACAGGTGTGAAAACATTTGCAGGCTTGAGGAATTGTAGCAATTTAATAGCGATTTGCGATTGTAACATTTACAGGCTTGAAAGGCTTAGGTGAGTCGGAGTAATGATTTTAACAACCGCAGGGATTTTTAGCCTGTAACCCGCAAATCGTTTGCGGGTAGCTAAAAGACACCAATTGAATAGCAAATTCGTTTACGGGCTACATTATGGGCTCTAGTAACCAACAATTGCTCAACTGACCTGATTTCAAAATGTTGGGTCCTCATGGAGTCTTCAAGATACTGATGGTCTCACTCACTGGAACTGGACTTCTGAATTCTCCTGTGCAGCCTTTAGAAATGTACTTTATTGTATACCAATTCCTTTAAGAAATACTTATTTCACACATTTATTCAGCTTCAATCACCTAAAATTTGAGCATGACCTTTGGACAATGATTATTTCTTATAGCTACGAATATATCATTTTACTTATTTATGATATGTCTGATAAAGTATATTTCACACCATTAATCACCAAAACTGTATTTGGTCTTAAAAGTCAGTCACGTGTGTGGCTGGTTGAAATATTATTTTTTCATTAGACATCTATATTTCTGCTATAGAACATGTATATCCTGTTTTCCTAACAAATCTACACATTTGTGATTTTTTTTTTTATTATTGAAAAAAAAGATTGTAAACAAAAATACATCCTGTACAAAGAAGTGATTACAAATGAGACATTCATTTGATACTCAGGACTAAAACCAGAATAGCCCTTTACAAATGTAACACTATGGAAGTAAAATAATAAATATATGTTTTACAATAAACTCAGCCATGACAATTAAAAGAAATGTAATAAAATTTTAACACTCAGAAAGCAAACTATTTCTTAAAACTATCTGAAAAAAAAACACTTATAGTAAGAGGAACAAAATTGTTTTTGCAGGGTGAGTGTGGTATCACAGAGGAAAAAACAGTTTTTAACTCATTGGTAGGAAATTTGCTAAAGAGCACTATTTTAATATTGTTGAAATATACACATAATTTATTATTCCCTCTTCTCTGCTAACGACCTTCTTCTATCCACCTCGCTTATCAAGTCCTCTCATTCCCGCCTCCAGAACTTTTCTTGTGCTGCCCCAATTCTTTGGAACTCCCTGCCTTGCTCCACTAGTCTATCCTCCTTCCTCAAAACCTCACTAAAAACGCATCTGTTTAAAGATGCTTATCACCTCCAGCCTTAATATGCATAATGCACCTACTGTATCTCCTCTGTACCCCAGCCAAACCCTTTAGACTGCAAATTTGTAATTTTTCAATCTTGAAAGATGCTTTAAGGAAAGCACTGTGGTTGTTTGATTTTAAGCTCAATAACAAAACCCTCCATTATTTTACAATGTGTTAAAACCATCTTGATTTGTACTTAACCCCTGTATAGCACTGCAGAATATGTTGGCTAAAGGATAGTAATAATACAAATAATAATAATAATAATTCCTGTTCACTAAGGTTGCATAACTGAAGCTAACAGGAAGTGTTTTTTTTTACATTCACCCATAGTAGACTGTATACTAAACTAACTAAACCTTAGGGTAATATAATTTATATGTAATAAAACCATTGAATACGTTCTTGTACATCAAGTTACCAACTGGAGATAAATATGACTGAAATATGACCTGTGAATTGAAAAAACTAACCTTCTTGTGGCATTATCTTGCTATAACAGCAATCTCTGGATACTCTGTGAAATTTTATCAAGTGTACATTTAATTCACCTCACAGATCATTATTTTCCTCCTCAATATATGCAGTTTCATACTACCAAATGTATAATAATTTAGTATGGCGGTTACATTATAATCATAGCGTTACAATATTGTTCCATTGTGAATGGATGAGGTCACAATCCGCGTTTTGTTGTTCTTGAAAAGGCCAAACAGATCAATCCTACCTGCAGGTTTTACAGGTTCCTTATCCCCATATACAGGATAACCTAACGAGGGGCTAGGACAGGTTACTAGTTTTCAGACCAAGTTGCACTTTCTAGGCTAAGTTGCAGAGTCCCAGAGTTAAACACCCATCTGGAAAATATCCACGGGCATAAGAAGGAGGACCAGACGGTGGATCTTGAGGAGATCTGACTGATGTGCCTTTGTCCAGGGGGAATTCAAACAAGTGATATACATACTACACAAGACTGGGACTGGGAGCAAACTGGGTGTCATGGTTTGCTTCTGGAATTGACTATTGGTTGGTCTTAAAGTGATAACCTCCCCAAATATTTTTATTGGCACAATGTAATAGTTACACCCCAAAACACACTCTACACTCTACACATAAAATGAAAAATTGTCCCAGAGCCCAATAAGCTCAAATGACCTGCTGAACAGGGATTCTAGGGGCCCAGGGCATATAACCAGGGCTTGGGCTAAAACATCACAAAAGAACAGCAAGTGGCATCGTTTTTTCAAAAGTTTGTATGACTATTAGAATAGCATTAGAATAGACCTGCAGTGCACTAGTCTATTGGCTCGTATCAATCAAAGTCCGGTGGACAGTTCCAAAAAGTCCATGAGTCCCAGGGGGTCATGAGACATGAAGTGAGACATACAAAGATTATTGATTAAAGGGATTTTGTTACCCCAACTGGAACTTGATTTAATTTTTGAAGAGCATTAAAAACCATCTGTTCCTTGTATTAGACATTCTTATCAACAGTAAATTACTTCAGAAAATATTTAAAATTGATTTTGTGGCTCCTGTATGCTAATGTACAGCTCAGCATGCTAATGTCTCACTCAGAGTGCTTGTTAAGGGTTGGAAAGGGGTCTAAATGTCAGATAACATTGCAGATATTTTTTTGGTCACTACAGATACAACCTGTTGGATGAATTCCTAGACACACTGATCTTATTTGTGTGAGTGATGGGGTTGCAGCTACCCCACATTCAATCCGCTACACAACCTCTGCTGACAAGGCTAGTTTGCTGAGAGGCTAAAATGTCTTTTAGACGGGAAGCAAAGAATTCTAATATGTCAGCAGACTTTGAGTTGGAATCTGTGTCATTGGACGTCTCCAGATCTCCACACCAGAAATATCCTGATTTTAGTGTGACAACCCAAGATTTGGGGGACCACGCTTACCCCAATTTTCTCTCTCTAGGCTGTGCCTTTTTTGCATTCAAGATCTCAGCATCCAGCAAACACCTCTTAAATACTCTCAGGAGAGGTCAGGACATCAGAGGTTGCAAACTCAGCGTTAAAGTTATTGCCTTATTAACATAATAAACTGTTACATCCCCTTCTTTAGGGGGGAGGGAACAAGTTTGAATTCTCCACCTGGATGCAAAAACACCAATGAGCTGAATAGCTGTACTGTATAGTCCAATCAGAATAGTCCTGTGTCCATAGAAACAGAGGTTATGTCACAGAAAGGGGCTGCCCTCTTCTGGGGGCTGGTCTGTGTTACCTGAGCTGGACAAAAGCAGCTACAGAACAAAGGACATGGATTGGAACCAGTTCAGACTAGCTTAATGCCATTTTGTTTGGCTACTGATGACTCAATAGTATAGTAGCAGTTCAAAACACAATAACCTTTAAACATTACACATAAAAGCAAAATGTCATACTCCCCAAAAAATCAATCATGACAAAAAGGACATGTGAATGGAGACAATCTGGCTAACACAACTGCTGGAAATACGTTAAGACTGGAGAGAGACATACTACCATATGTTGCAGTGACTCATGGAAGTTATAATGGGAATTTCTCAAACTTAGATTTTTACTGTAGAATTTAAATGTTATTTCGCAAAATGTCAATTAGTTTAATGTTCAGAATAAGATACATGTAGCTTTTAACTTTATAGTTCCTTGAAGCCAACAATTCTTCTACTGCAGGAGACGCACTTTTCTAGACAAAAGTCCATGAAATTCTTGTACACAAAGTTTCCTATACTTATCCTTTAAAACATCAAAAATAAAATGGTGCAGCAATACTTCTACATAAGTCATTTGGTGCAATGGTTCAGCATATTTATAGAGAAAGCAGGGAGATATATAATTATTACACTGGTCAAAAGGGGTCAACTCTATACTCTGGCATCAGCCTATAGTCCCAGCACAGAAGGGATTAGTTGTATTCATCAACAGATGTAGAAGATTAAAAGCATAAAATAGGCAAATCGTCAGGGCTAGATGGATATTCTGCAAATTTATATAATAAAAAGGGAAGTAACATATCATAAGAAATGCAACTAGCTTATATTTCAGTTATACTCAAGCAAGGTAATGACCCATTATTAAGAACTTTATTGTAAATTATTTACAGAATATAGATCTAAAAATGTTCACTAAATATTAGCAGCTAGGTTAAATCAGTTTCTCTCCCTAATCCACACATATCAAGTTTTATCCCAAATAGACAAACTCTGGATAACATTAAAAGAACAATAAATCTAATAACACTAAATCTAAGCCTGTTCTTGATTTAAAGAAAACATTTGGGTTGATCTTTTTTTTATTTCACTCATTGTGTACATTTGGTTTTAATTGACCAATTATTCAAGATTTAAAAGTATTATATAATAGCCCAATGGCACAGATAAAAGTTATGGGGAATCTTTCTCAAAGGTTTCCCATAAGAAGGGGGATGAAGCAAGTATGCCCTCTATCTCTGATATTATTTGAAATTAAATTGAATTGCTAGCCACTTTAATATTTTTTACTTGATTTATAATGTTTAAACATTGTAATACTAGTAGTTTCTTAATTTCAAGCTCTTACATTTATATGCTTATGCCATCTCTCTATGCCACTTAACTCCGCCCATTTTGTATAATTAGGGCAGGGCAGTTGTATCGGACTTCCTGCTGTGTGCTGTGGTGTTCTACTGGTCTAGATCAGATCTCAGATCTACAGCAGTCAGACACCAGAGCACACAGAGGAAATCAGCTACAGCTGGCCCGCTCATAATTATACAAAAGTAGCACCATTCAGTGAGCAAAACCTATAAAGGTAAGAGTGTTAAATTATAATTATTAGTATTACAATATATGAACTTTATAAATCAAGTATAGATATACATGCACTATAACAACAATTATTTTTAGAGTACAGTTGTCTTTTAATTAATTAATTAATTAATTAAAACTGATTTGTTTTTAATAATTAACTATTTCCCTGTTGTTATAGAGGCAGTAAAGGAGTGAGCAAGGATCCAGCTCATCCTATTCCATTACAGCACCTCCCAGTCAACACAATCCTTTCGTAAAACCACCTATTGTGTCAGAGACCCACCAGAGGTATTCTCTTCCCAGACTGATGTCCAACAGTTTTCACCTTTTGATGCAATACTTATACATTCATTTTTACCTTTAATGTATTACCTATTATAACCAATCTTTTACACTAGGGTAGCCATTACCTTATTTGTTTAGTTTCATTTTTCAATAAGGACATTTTTTGAAGACTAATGAGTTTGATTACTCATATTGAGAGTAATGTCAGATTGAAATAGGAGCCATTAAATGTTTCTTTGCATTCAAGACATTCTATTACTTTCCTCCTTGGCCAGAAAAAACAAAAACATAAGCTTATATTACACATGAAATTAAACTTTGTTGTTGTTTAGTTGTTCAGTTGTGTCTGACTCATCATGACCATATGGATCACAGCACACCAGGCATATCTTTTGTCTGGTTGTGGTAATCCTTAAGGTTTCCATGTCAAAGATGCTGGCGTGGGTTGTAAATTCCTTCTACATTGGACTGACCTCTCTGCTATGACCTGCCCATCTTTGGTGACCCTACATGGTACAGCTCAAAGCTTTTTTGAAGTACACAAGTCACTTTACCACACCAAGGTAGTGATCCAGAAGTGGAAATTAAACATACATGTTCTCAAAAACTTAAATGCTTCAAAAGAATTAAAAGCTGTAGTCAATACTTTACTGGTTATTTTAATTGCTGCTGTCTGATGAGTTCATTAAATTGAGCTAATTCTGCAACATGGTAGTATTTGGGTATGTCCTATGAGTGTGATTTATTGATTTGCAATTATATAAATGTGTTTTCAACAATTTTGTGCTGTGGGGATTTGTGTCTTCATGTCTTAATTTTTCTACCAACCATCCTAGTCTCCTGCCCAGCCATAACTTTAGAAATAGGATTACATGGAGCACCACAACAAGTCTAAGAATTCCAGAATCACTGATCTATCTCCACTCTTACAACCTATACCCTGCAGACCTGGTTTATTGATATTGTCTTGAAGATACTATACCAAAAAGACATATAATTTAAGATGTACAGAACAAGTCCTTTCACATTGGTCACAAATTCAACAAGGCTTTCTCCCTCATCAAGTAGTTAACTTTACGCCATACAGAGGACAATGCTGCCTGTCACAAGCTAGAGCCACCAGGCATCTTAACCCTGGGCCTTATTATCTTTTGGGGGGGAATCTGCTCAAGGTATGTTATGTTCCAGAATAAATAAAACCTTGATTTCCTGAATTGTGATAGTATAAGATGTCGTTTTGCTCACTGTTTTATTGCTTACTGCTTGTTTGTAAAACCATATAAGCTTAAATATTATTTTTTTTTTTTCAGATCATCAGTCCAAATGAGTATTTCAACATTTTACTGGAACAGTACATTTTCCTGTGTTCAGGGTGATTAGTCATATTTATTTTTTCCAATAAACAGGTAATGCCTATTGATGAGTATAGTCTTTTGAAATTGTAGAACATGTGATGTATGCTAGGTCATAAGAACCTTCCTATTTAATTTAACATTGTAGTGTCACAAATAATGCCTCTAGGATCATATATAATTTATTTCCATTTCCAGGAATAACATTAAATGCACAATAATTGGTTGGAGGTTTCATTTCACTAATATCCTCCAATAGAGCCTGTTGCCAGATGTCTAGAACAATTCTCTAAGCTAACCTATGAACTACACTTTTTCCTTGACACAACTCCAGTAATGACAAATGTTAAAAAATATCACAAAACTGTTTACTATCTGAAGGACAAACACATTAATCAGTCTATCTAGTAGATTATCTAAGCATAAAGTCTTTTGACAATGTAAATTGAGCTTCAAGGCAAACTCTTTCAGAGTCAAAAAACAAATTAGGTTTTAGAAATTCATAAATATGATGGCAACGTAAGAGTTCAGGGATACCATACTCATTGATATGGCCCAGTTAGCTGGACCTCACTGATAAGGCCTAAGACTGGAGAAAGATACATCATAAGTTAGCTATTTTCTTTATTTAGAGAGAGCTGCAAGGACTTAAGTGTCATTTTGAATGTATCCAGACTAATATACTGTCGGACATCGTCTTTGTGTATGATCCAGGTGAGTATAACAAAATTAAATGCTCTCTAGTAGGCCAAAACATTCGTAGAACAAGCTTCAATTTGCTTTAATTTCTCTCAGACTCATAATGATCATAATAGTTGATTTGCAGTTAAATAGTAAATTACATAGCAAAATAATAATTGAGGTAGAAAAATATTTTAGGCCATCAATTTCAACCTTTTTTAGATCACTGATGATTTATATATTATGTTATTTGTAAATTGATTCAGAGAACAGTACAAAAAACACTGATCATTGTTTGGGTAAAGGGAAAAAATATGGTAATCAGATTACTCCATGGATCAGTACCTCTCCTATTATAGTTATCCAGCATAAAATTTATTTTAAAAACATATCTATCTCCTTTTTAAAGTTATCTACTGAATCTGCTGTCACAAGGTACACTAATAGTGAGTTCCACTATCTAAACGCCCAAATTGTAAATATATTTTTTTGTTCTATCAGGTGATATCTCTTTTTCCATTCACCTCTTAGTAAAAACTTTATATTGACCAAGGATGTAGATGTATAAGGTAACCGTATCCCCTCTTAGGCACAATTTTTCTAGAGAAAATAAATTTAGTTAGTCTTTCTGCATACCTTAATCACTCCATTCCCTGTGCCTTTTTAGCTCTTCCAAGTCATTCAGCAATACAATCTATTTTTTTAAATAGTACCCAAAATTTTACTTCATATTCCAAAAAGGCATACCACCACCAAAGGCAAGAAAAATACTAGCATGTATTAAGAAGGGTATAGAAGCAAGGGAAGAAAATATAATTCTGCCACTTTCTAAATCTCTAGTACACCCTCATTTGGAATATGGAGTACAATTATGGGCACCACTTCATAAAAAGGACATTTTAGAGCTGGACAAAGTACAGAGAAGGGCTACAAAACTAATAAGGGGAATGGAGGGGCTAAGTTATGAAGAAAGACTAACCAAATTAAACTTATTTTTGCTAGAAAAAAGGTGTCTACGAGGGGATATGATTACCTTATTTAAATACATCCAGGGTCAATATAAGGCTTTGTCAAGTGAACTTTTTGTAGCAAGAGATTTTCAACTGACAAGAGGACATCCTTTAAGGTTAGAGAAAAAAAGTCTTCACCTTAAACAAAGAAAAGGGTTTTTCACAGTTAGGGTGGTTAAACTGTGGAATTCTCTAACGAAGGAGGTGGTGACAGCAAATTCGATAGACAACTACAAAAAGGGGTTAGATATATTTTTGAATAAAGAGGGCATTCAAGGTTATCCTAGATAGCTAGAGAAGGAATATTGATCCAGGGAGAAATGTAATCGCCAGTTTCTGGGGTCAGGAAGGAATTTTGCTTTTTTCCACTTTATGAGACAATTGGCAAGTTTCAATGGGGGTTTGTTTTTTGTTTGCCTTCCTCTGGATCAATTAACAATTAATAATAAATAGTCCACATATTAAAAAGATCAATAGAGATCTAAAAAGGTTGAACTTGATGGACTAACTCTTTATTCATCCTCAAGTACTATACTATTAATAATTATTTAACAACTAATTAATTAATAACTAATCCGCATATTGCAGATCAGAGGAGATCTTAACAGGTTGAACTTGATGGACTGAAAGTCTTTTTTCAACCTTAATTACTATGTAACTATGTAACTATTTGTATAAAAAGAGAAAAAGACCTTGTAGAAAAACAAACCTTATCTAGAGTATGCCTTACACTAGAACTGCTCTTTGTTCACAAGTTCCCAAGTTCACTCCTTCCCTTGCTTAAACTAGGTTTTGCCTATGTAGCTGCAGACTAATTATTGCCCTCTCACTTCTCAACTTGCTGAGACCAAATGCAAGGAAATTGCACTGTAAGGAATAACTTTGGATACAATCAGAACTGTTGTCGCAAAACCCAGGTATTTTAGACTTTTGTGCCTCGTGATGGGCCCCTATGTGCACTAGCCATGGTGGCCAGTTGTATAAAGGCTATTGGCATTAAGCACAATCATAAAGAGATTATATCACTTTCGTTTATAGTATTTGAAGTATAGGATCTAGGTCCATTTGTTAAAAGTGAAGTTTTCAACAAGTGCTGGTTATGTGCCCTAGACCCCTCAAGGACCATTTCCACTAGGTCACCTAAGCCAAGAGTGCTCTGAGTCAGTTTTAAATTGTTTGGGCACTCATTGTATAATGTGTTTCAGGGTATAACAATGATATTAAGCCAATACAATTAATTTGAGGGTAGTATCACTTTTAGGGCGATCAGTATCAGTAGCAAGTAGTCACTTCTAGTTCTCTCTCAATCACACGGCCAGTCTAGGTTCCTGGACAGATTTGAACTCATGGTAAGGAATAGTTCAGACTCCATATACTTATATGGTGAGATCCTTTAATCTGTTGAAGTCATCAAGTATTGTTAACTAGGCTGTCAGACATTCTCCCTGATAACCTGAGTTATACACATCGGATACCTAACCCCTCATCCAGACACTCTGGCTTGGGCTTGAAAAGGCCAAGAAGAACACTCCTATCCATCAGTTGTGTAGATTCCTTATCCCCATACACAGGACAGCTTAATCAGAGGCTAGGACACGTTGTCGATTCTCCAGACCAAGATTTGGTTTCTGGCCCAAGTTGCAGATGTTCAAGACAAGTTAACAGGAATTAGTTGCAGAAATTTATTTCTGATTAAAGAAAATAATAAACACCTTCCCTCTAAATAAAACACACCATGCATATGTAACCCAAACAGAGCATACACTTTATTATCAAGCACACATTTCTTTACAGTGATTTTTTCTCCAGTCAACAATGGGCCACTTTCCTTGGTAAAAACAACTGTTACACCTTTTGCCCTCTTTGGACTACCCCTGTGGGCCAGGTTAATCTCCAAGTATCTGGTGCCAGCTTGTCTCCTTCCCCACCTAGGTGTCGAGAAGTCTATGACCTCAGCTATCACAGCAGGAATTGATTAGGTAGTGGGACTGCTGGAGATAGAGTGTCTTGGTGATGTGGCGGGGTCTAACCCATGTGGGGAACCAAGAACCTGGGGAAGCAACAGTTAGTCTCTTAAAGAACTGGTTCTCCGAAATTGGGGTGAACCCAATGGAGTATAGTGGGTTTGGTTAGTGGGTTCGGATAACTCCTGAGTGGGGAGGGAGAAGTGATAAAGACCAGTGAGTTAAAAAAAAAAACTTTGCATTTGAATCTATCCACTCCCTAGCTGAGTTAACTAAGGGAGCAGCTCCAGCGTGTATTCACTTTTGGGTGCCGACTTTGGCTTTCACAATACTTTTAGCAATTTGGGCTCCCTACTAGAATGAATGGGGGTCTTGAACAATGACTATGGTCAAGTAATTAATTTGTGGTTAACCACAAAACAAAGAATCAAAGCATATCACTTGCAGAGCACTTGGCATCACTTGACCCTGCTCTATTGAAACAAAGTCTTTCAATTGGTATGTTGACAGCCTTGCTAAGAATAATTGATAATTTAGTAAGCCCCATGTGTCGTGTATCTGTGTATGTGCTTACTGCTCACTCTTAAATTAGTACTAACCTCAAAATATTTGTATTAGCTCAATGGAATAGTTATACCCCAAAACACATTCTACAAGAATAATAACTGTTTTTAAATAAAAATAAAATGGCCAAGAGCTCCCTGGGCTCAAATGGCCTGGTGGAAAATTATCTTAGGCATCCAGGGCATACAACCAGGATTTGAGAGAAAACATCATTCCATAACATAAACCAGCCAGTGTCATGGTTCTCTTAAAAGCTATTATGGATATTAGAATAGATCTTGAGTTAGGTAACCACAGGGCTAGTGACCATCATTGTCCAGGTTGCCAGTGATGGTCCAAATCAAGTCCATCATTCCAATGGGGTCATGACACCAACTAATACATATTATACTCTGTTTGGGACACCCATGCACGGTGTGTTTCATTTAGATAGAAGGCATTTTTTTTTTAAATCTAGAAATTTCTCCAACTTGTCCTGGAATCTAGGCCTAAGAATCGGCAACTTGTCTTTGCTTCCAGCTAAGCTTTCCTGTGTTGGAGGATACATAACTTATACAACCTGTGAGTAGGATTGGTCTAGCAACCTTTTTAAGCCTAACTAAGAGCAGGTGGTGACAAACATGCTAGGTAAAATACAATTATATAAGGCTGCTTACACCCCCTCTTAACAACAGAACAAAACAGAAATAAAAACACCTGTGTAACACTAAACAGTATCTGGTTAAGACCTAATGGTAACAGATGTGCAAAAATATACTTATAAGTAAATTATGAAAATATACAGTACATATAAATAATACAAATATCCCAGTCCACAATAACATTTTAATGCAACAACCAAAACCCAAAAGTGACAATGTGTCTAATATTTGTAAAATACTATTAGAGAACAATAAAGTTATAGTAAAAATATATATGTGACTCAAATATTCTTTCTTTTCAGAACTATGCAGTGATATTTGGGTGATTTTTTTTATTACATTTACAATATATTGCACCATAAAATGTTTGTAGTTTTTTTTTTTAGATATCTACTTCTGAAAAGAAAGAATATTGAGGTGAGTTGCTATTTTTATATGTATATTATTTTTTTATAGTTTGTAATCACGTTTTACTAATATTAGACACATTGTCACTTTTGGATTTTGGTTGTTGTTTTTTATTATTTCATTGGAATATTTTTATTATTTATTTATAAGCACATTTTAATTATTTATTTATAACTATGTATTGAAAACTTGTTACCACTAGCTATTAATTAGACACTGGTTGGTGCGGCATAGGTGTTTTTTATTTCTGTTATGTTCTGTAAGGTCCTATATAATACAAGTCAGGAAAAGTCACTTTGGCTGTTATAGTGGTTAAGTAGAACGTATTTTTCCCAACTTTGGATTTTTTTCAGATGGGTCAGCTTTGGGACCATTGACATCAGATTTCAAGAATGTGAGCTCACTTTAACACTCATATAAGGAAAGTTTATTTTAAGGAGCCACTGCAATGTACCACCTTCCATAACAGGTATTGTAAGCAAAATCAACTTTTCACTGAGAAAACAGACACTAAAATGTGCACCATTTTTCTGCTGGAACCCTTCCGATCTCTTCCATTACTGAACAGCTTTACTGGCCGAAAAAAAAATGATAAAATGAGAAGCTGTTTATACTGAATTTTACTACATAAAATCATTAAAACTGAACAATTAAAATGTTTCTTTAAATAAGAGGACCCAGAATAGGCAAAGAATACCAAAAAATATATGAAAAAATTGAATGTGGTCATGTATATATGAGAAATGTCCAGTTTCAGATGCTTAAGTTATACTATCAGAAGCAGTTTCCCTTAAACTCCACTGCTGATAACTTCAGAAAATCAAAATCTACTTTAGATAGTATTTTAAAAAAACATGAAATGAAAGGCTTAAATTTCAAAAGAAAAGCTGCAATGAGGCACAAACACATTTGTTTGTTTTTATCCATGGCACGCTAAATCAACTTGCAAAGGAATTATGTATCCATTAGTATTGGTAGGACAAATAGACTTAATTACAGTTATGAATGATTGGCTTACTTAATTTGATGACTTTCCCTACTGAGAAATGTAGTCTATTGAAAGAGTGCAATCTATGAATAGTCCTACATCCTATGTAGTATCGGTCTACTATTTTTCTCTTGATATAGGGAAAGTATTCACAGATAAACTTGTTTTGAAAGTTTTTTTGCCAAGTACAAAGAAGAAAAATGCCTATTTACACTAAAACATGTTAAAAAAAATCTATATCTGGTCTTCAGGAAATTTTCACATGAATTTCCAAAATTACTATCTTAGGGAAATTGCAGAAATGGCAGTGGTTTGAAATACAAGAGAAAGTTGAGGAAAGGCACAACTACCTAAGATTACATAAAGTGATCGGAATATATTCTATTTTTACTTATAATCATTTCAAATATCCTACTATAATTGTGTTTATCCTGAGTTGGTACATTCTGTTTTTGTAATATATGGTTGGTATTAATCAGTTGGTACTTGTACAAGGGACAGACCAACAGGGTTGATGTTGGAGTTGAGATGCAGTTTTAATTTCTCATAATCAGGATCACAAAATAGATTATAGGTGAATCAAAGGGTGGGGAATGAGGAAATCCAGGAAAATAGTAAGTGTTATGGTCTAGGATTATTGCAACACGCATTCGGGGAAATATTTCAGATCACAATATAAGGGTCATAATGGGGAACTAGTAGAACTGCATCAATATTAGTACTTGCTTCACAGTGTCAACTATGCTAAAACATGGAAACAGTTTACTGCTTTCTTAACTGAAATGTCTTGTTTAGTTCAATATGATCACCCTAGAAACATGTAAGCACTAAATAGCATTATAATACTTTTTTCATTGCAAGTAGCAATGTTAGAGTTCAATTTAGTTTTGAGGTATTTGCAGCAATATAATATATGACCTGTGGCTGAGGCAAAGTATACAATGGCAAAACATTTTATTGTATGTGTGAGAAAGATGTGACAGAAAAAGGAGCTGGCAGAAGCAAAATGTACCGGTAAATAACAACAGACTTCTGTACAGCATTAAAAATATAATTTCATATTAATATTATATTAATCTCCTAAATCCATTGTTGATTCAGCATATTTTAAAGCAATTTCTCACTTACACTACAATTAAAAAATAATACATGTAAAACAAAATTAAAAATAAAATAAACAGTACCAGGGCCACCAAGAAGGGCCCTGATGAACTGCACCACCTTCACCACTGGTAGATCCAACACCCTGCCTCCACCACAACACTGGAAGTAAGAATTGGTTGAGACAATCATGTCTCAGAAGGTCCCTGGTGACCCTTTCCCACTCATTATAGGTCACAGTCACATTTCTGTCCTTCTTGGCCATCATCCTCATCACCTTGGCCCTGATGTCATCAAACCAGGGTGCTGTGCCTACCGCTGTCACCTGAGCCACTACCGCCTTCCATGCCTGAGCCCTAGGCCACGGCCTAACTTCCCTCCCCCCTTCAAGTATCACTCGGCAGCTGGTGCGGGTAATTGTGGACCCTGTGCTTGCCCTTAGCCTCTTGCCCTCCCAACTGTGGATGCTGACCCTTGCCTCCCTGACCTGTCCCTGAAACCTGTCCCTTCCGTGAACTACCACCCCCCTTGGGATCAGGCCCCTTCCCCTCTGTCCCTCTCCTACGTGTGCCTGGTGCTAGGGCCACCATGCCTCCACCCACCTCTACACTCACATCCTCCTCCACCTTATCCGCCTCCACCTTCTCCACCTCCTCCACCGCCTCCTCCACCTCCTCTTTTCCACCACTCCTCACTTCCTCCTCCTCTCCTCCATACTCCCTGGGGCCACTTCTCTCTCCTCTCTCTCCTCATCTCTCCTCTTCTCCTGCTCCCCACCTCTACACTCCTCCCCCTCATCTCTCCATTATAATCCCAAAAAGAAAATAAGGATAAATAAGTGTTGCTGTATATATAGGATGTAAAAAAAAAATGTGTTTATTATCTGTATTTAGTAAATGTTGGGGGGTGAGGTGTGTGTGTGAAAGGGTGGTGGGGGGGGGGGGTGTGAGTCTAAAGTGACCTAACTCTTTATGTCTCTATGTGTGTTCTTTCAATATTGTGTATTGCAAATATGTGTAATCAAGGATTAAGTGTAAAATCGTATGTAATAGAATATAAATGGACAAAACCGCCAAAAATTACTACTCTCCAAACTCTCCTACTCTCTCTCTGACTCGCAAAACCCACCAACTCTGGGGCCTGCATGTTACTTCAAAAGAAAATGCAACACAGTTAACGCATGTACGGGTGTAACGCAAATTTATAATTTCTCTCTGTCAATCATCTTCGGGTAGACAACTTTCGGTTGGCTGAGAGGCCTGTGTCGCACTACGTTATACCGCAATTGGATAGTGATAGCCGATTCGGGCTCAGTCAGCCCCTTAGCAGCTTGCTTGCGCGGATAAGGTTTAAGGGCTTCTCTGGCCCATAACTCGCGCCATGGTTAAATTTAATAGCTCTGTAATGCAGCCGAATTTCAAGCCCACAGCCTTTGCGAGTGTGCTGATGTTGCTACAGGCTTCAAATCTAATGGGCTGCTTATCTGTTATTCTTCCCCAGGTTTCTGCCTCTTCCATTCCCTTTAGATTGCAAGTAGTGAGTTTCCAATCCTGCAGGGTGCTTTGGGAAAAAGCACCTTCTACAAAGATTCTAAACTCAAAACAGGGCCCTCTATTTTTCCATGTTCTCTTCCCCTGTACAGTGCTACGGAATATGTTTTGGTGTGTTATAAATAAAAGTTAATAATAATAATAATAATAATAATAATAATATTTTGTTGCTTTTTCTTGGATAATGTTGCAAACTTCGGTCCATAGTTTTTCAGGCATTCAATCTTCCATGTCTAGTCCCTTAAATCTATTCTTTACTTCCACTACATATTCACATGGGATATTATTTCGTATCTGTTTGGTCTGATGATTTTCCATCTGTTCTTCAGTTTAATTCTGAACTTTGCAATAAGAATCTCATGATCTGAGCCGCAGTCATCTTCAGGTCTTGTTTTTGCTGATTGTATAGAGCTCCTCCATCTTTGGCTACAAAGTATATAGTCAATCTGATTTCTGTATTGTCCATCTGGTGATGACATAATTCTACTAATCTCTGAGCTGCTTAATTTTGTACTCCAAGGTCAAATTGTTGCACAAACAATTTAATAGATCTGGTGCTACTCGTACTCACCCTCTACTCTTCCTCAGTAATGTGGTAGGCACCTTCTGACCTGAGGGACTCATCTTCTAGTGCCATTTCATTATGTCTCTGGTTGTGCTTGTCCATAATGTTTTCTTAGCAAAGTTATTGAAAAGGGTTGCCAGTTCCTTCTCCAGTGCACCACGATTTTTTCTGACCTCTCTGATATGACCTGTCTATCTTGGGTGACCATACATGGCCCCTTCGCCATGACAAGGTAGCAATTCAGAAGGGTTTAGGTGTGATACATGTGAACATTTTTTTTTTGTACACATTGAAACTATATATTGTTTCTTTTCAGAACCAGTTTAGATATCTTCTGAAAATATCTTCCGAAAATTAAACCTATAAATTAGGCCTTAAGTGTTGTGAGTATACCGGTACAAAATACATAGGGTTTCACATTTATTTTTGACCAACAGAAACCAGAAATTGGCAAGAATACAAAATTATTAATTTCTGAAATAAAAAATAAAAACACATACAGACTTGTCTTAGGTTAACCAAAGGAGTAATTTCAAAATAAACATAAAAATTACATCTTGCTTAAATAAAAACTGCTCTAGAAAATACCCACTCACTAGTGTTTGCTGAAATAAAAAGTTTTTAGAATTGTTCTGAAAATCTATAATAGTCTTTCTCCCTCAAAATATCTTGCACATTGTCAATAAAAAAAACATAAAAAACTTAAATTATGAAAAAAAACAATATACTGAGTTCACAAATACTAAATAGCCATATGTTATAGTAATTTTGTGTTGAACATAACATAAGGTTCCACTTTGCGAAGCACAAACATGTTATGTATGGGCAAAGAGCTTCATATAAATTATTATAGAAATTACATAATTGCACTTCTAAATAGAATTCAAAAATAGTGAGCAGATCTTAGATCAACACAAATACCTATGTATTAATATTTCCTGAATTTACCATTTTTTGTTTAGCTGACCCACCAATCAGAAATGCTCCCCCACCTCAGGTGTCACTGGAAGAGAAAAGGGGGAACCAAAGACATCATAGAAATAATCTGATTGCCTAGGGGGCTTTTAGATCATTTCTATGATTGTCTATGTAACACACACATCGCCACCAATTAATTTAAATAATCACTATTGCCTACGAGTGTTTTAATTCTCTCTCCAGTGAAGGCATTGGTGGGAAAATAAAGGGGACATTGGATAAATCTTTTTATTGTAGGTACCAGTTATACTCTTATTGAAATTGGAGATTAAAATGTTTGATCATATGTGTTAGTATCAGACCTTTTCTTAAAATGCTGAAAGCTGATGTGCCCCAAAATAGGTGTCTTTTAGTGTCTAAAAAATGACAAATGGATAAAAATGTCAGCATATACTGCTAATATTACTTTGATAATAAATAATAACAAAAACATTCAACATTAATTAAAGTTAATAGGACATTTTCTTTAGTATTCAGATTTGGAAAGGTAGACAGTGACACCCAATAAGTTAAATGCAAATCTCTGCCATTGCAAGACAGAGAGCAGAGAGTTGGTGAAAATCTGAATTGAGCAACAGAGTCGGTGAATGGTGAAATATTTCACTATAGTGCAAAAATACATACTGTATGTATAAAGTGTATGACCTTCTTCTAACTTTTGTGTCCTGTTTGGCTTATGGCTATCATTAGTAGCATGTATGCTTCATACAGGAATATTGACATTATAAGGATGTTTTTTCATGTTAATATTATCTTTACTGTGGTACAAATTTGTATTACCAGAAAACCCTTAAGATGTAAAAAATATGGCAAATACTATAGTGCCCGAAAAATGTTCAGTGTCATTAAAAACTATGATGCAGTGTGTTTGTTATATATAATGTGATATAGTAAAATAAAAATGTATTCATACACTAAAATGAATGGAAATGCACTCACATTTAGTGTCCTCAAACAAATTATGTCTGAGTGTCACACTGGCATGCATAATAACATGTGCTATATAAGAATAAAAAGTAAATACCAAAGGCATTTCACTCTATTAGCTGAGCTTCCTCAGTGGTAGAAATAAATCAAGCTAATAGCAATAATGAAAATAATGTGATATAATGGACTCCAGGTGAAGCACAAGTGAAACTGGTTAAGTGAATTAACAGTCCACCTGTGACACCCAAAGCAGGAAACAGAACCACATCACATGGAGTGCTGCCGCTGACCTGTGGAGATAAAGACACACTGAAGGAAGTTATCTTCCATTTGTGGAAATTACTAAGCCTAATGTATGCTTTTTATATAATTTTTTTACTTTGTATTACATTTTATTGACCATACCCTTCTCTCCCTGATGACGGCATGCATAACGCTGACTGCAAACATAACCCTGTACAAGGAGAGCAGTGAATGGATCTGAGGGCCTGAATAACCTGCCATAAATATAAGGAGATTACCTACTTTTTAAAGAATTTTCCTCATTTGCAAAACTTGCTAACTTAGAGGAGCCTCTTTTCTCCTTGTCTATTTTTCAACACTAAGGAAAACAAAACTGAAGATAAGCGCCAAGGATCTAAAGATGCAAAAAAAAATATATATATATATATATATGCCCTTCCCCCCAGGTGCCCATATTTATTTGCTCCAGGGCCCTCTATTCACTAACTCCGGCTCTGTTGTTGATGACAGATTGCTAATATTATACATCTATCAGTTTCTAAAGATATTCTGAATCAAATGACAAACAAGTCCTTTGAAAAATAATTGCAGTCTTGTTACATAGAAGCAAGCAGAAGTGGTATTGAGACAGCATAACGTCCTAGTGATGGTAAAAAGGCTTTAAATCCTATCCAAAATGTTTACAACACTATGCAAAGAATGTAAATTAATGAGAAAATTAAAAAGTAACAGATGTGAAAAATGCTAAATGCTAAATTCCTTCACACTTCTTATTAAGTTTGCTTTTTGATTTTCTGCTGTCAAGAACTCTATTAGTTGTAGGAATGAAAACTAAACTGAAAAGAAATAACACTTCTTAACTGGTTTAAGTTTATTAAACTATTTAATCAGTTGAAGATTTCTTTTCAGACGATCTCATTAGGGAAAAAAAATATCTATTAAAATATATTCTGACTGACAGTTACAAAAAGATCCAACTGTGCATGTTGGGAAACATGCCCAAATGTTGTTCTATATAAACCTTATTTATGCTTTCAGTAATGTCACTACTTGTCTAAAAAGATATTGTCCTCAGCAAAGAGACTGGTGAAAAGCAACAGATGCTATGCAGTCTGTCCTTTATCCTGTTTTATTTTTGTACAAAATGGTATGAAATAAAACAATTAAAGAAAGGAAACAAGAAAACTTTATACCACTGTACCATTTTGTACTTTAGAAAATCTGTTTACATATGCTCGAATAGCTCAGCAGAAAGGACTCAGCCTTTTGCATTCAGCCTGGGGTCAGCCCTATTGCTCTGCTCACTGGTCCAAACTCCTTTCACATGGTGCAGCTGCCTCTAATTGCCATCACAAATTGATATGATTTAGACCACTAGCAGTGTGTTAGTGTATGTTCTGTTCATCAGAAAAGAAGGAAAACCTTAGAACAGGACCAACCGGGGCTCTTTACAATAAACCGTAAGATCTTATTTGAAACACTAAGGAGTAGAACATGTTTTGTTGAAAGGTACACAGTAATCACAACAGAAACTACAAGACAGTTACGTGTAAGAAAAAAAGAAATCTGTTGTATACGCATTTATTAAGTTTCACCAAATTGTTTATTGTGATATTTATGGCTAAGCATAATACATTTTTAAAGAAAACAGTAATGAAATCTCTTTGGTATTAAATGTTAACTTTTTAAGGGATATGTACCGTAATAAATAACATTCTGTTTATTGATTTAATGTCAGTATGTAAAAGTACAGAAATATTTAAATTAAACGCATTTAGAAAATAATTTTTTTTTTCTCTCTGCCTATACTTTTAGATGCCAGTTTATAAATATGTACCACTGTAAAGCTCAGTTCTGCCTAATTTGAGCTGTCGTTCCTAGTAATTGGAAATTTTTCGTTTACTGGACTGCAGGGAAATGAAACTATATTTTCCACAGTGATGTGCATGGGAGTATTTAGCGTTATGTTACCTGAGTCGGTTCAGATTTGTATGTCCCCACACTCGCTTGTAGCTCCTCTTTTCCACTTTTTAGATCTCAATCATAAGTGTTGTGTGTTTATGTATATATATTGTATACATTGACACTTTCTGACAGACATATCACTTCATATAATAATTTATGTACATATACAAATATATTTCAATGTACTGCACTACATCTTCAGGCATCCTGCTGCCCCCTGAAAAAGTTCTGCTCTAGGCCTGGTCCTTGTGGGTCTAGGCCGAAACACTAATGTTAATTTTAATGTGTGTTTATTTTTTGTTAAAAAATATAATTCCAGATACATTTATGCAGTTTATATAGTCAAACCACTATAGTCAAACCACTTCAGACACACAAACAGAATTAAAGTTTCCAGACATGGGGCCTCATTCTATTACCGGCCGTAGGAGATGCGGGGCCGCAAGGACCGGCCGCAAGCTATTCTGCTATTCTATTCCCATCCGGCCGCAAGAAAAGCCCGGTTGCTATTCTATTGCTCCGGGAACCATCTCTGCAAGGCTAAAAGCGAGCTGCAGCTTACTTGCAGGAAAAAGGTCCCGCTAGCACCAATTAAGCACATTATGAAGCCAAAATAAAGCTATCCTGCACTCTGAGGAGACTAAAAAGTGATTGTAGGTGTTAGCAAAAATAGCACAACATTTCCCTACACTCAAATCCGTAAAAAACATATTTTTTTATTTATGTCAAAAATCCATGTAAAAAGTCCAGAGTGCTTGGAGCACCTCAGACCCGGCCTCGCTGCGGCCGGAAAATAAACAGTTAATGTAAACTCGGATTTGGGCTGATATGCAAGCTTGAGAGGGGGTTGCTATTAATCCTCATGTCCCCCAATATGATCCCTAGCATTTACAGATCTTTACAGTGCTGTCTTGAATTTATTTTTGACTTTAAAGATTTCTGAGCTTACGGGCGGTTGCAAGATATACGGCCGGCCGTAAGAGGAGATCCTTGCCGTATAATTGAATTCCAAGATAACGGAACCCCCGCAAGGAATCGCAGCCTTGCGGCCATTTTACGGCCGATAATAGAATGAGGCCCATGGAAAGAAATGAGCTGACATGCATTAAAGGCATGTTTTCCCTTTTTCTAATCTAACACATGTTGATTATATCAGAAACATTAGAAACATTGATTCATTCTACACCCATGCAAATATATTTTATTTAAAATTAAAACTTGTTTTTCAACCCCCCAGAGCTGCTTACATAGGCACAGTGAACCTAGCAATATAAATACTGCATTTTGGGTATATATTTTAATTCTTTACTAACCTTCAAACCAACAGCAGCACAATGCAGACTGCTCCTTGCTTCCTGTTGCCGGGTAAAAACAGGACTACTCATCCCATGATACTTTGGTGCAGAAAATGGCTTTTCAGATTGATACAATGTATTAGCTGCCTGTGATTGGCCAAAATAAATTATGCATTTTATGATAATTTTAGCATGGATTTCAAGGAGCGTTAGCTCACAAAATGGACTGCTTGAAAACCGAAGTTATTTAGCAAACAGGGAGAGTTTGTTTATTTTGGTATTTTTTCATGCAGAAAAAAAAATGTTTTTCATACACTGCTGTTTCTCCTCTACCAGATGCATTCATAATACAGGAAACTTAAATATGCCTTTAATAAATGCTACAACAGTCAGAAATATGAAAATGCTGACAGCTACTGAGGTATATCACAATGGTAGATTGGATTTAAAAAAAAGGTTTTATTGATTGTCAATTCATTTTAGATATTTTAAGAAAAGTATTTATAAAAGACTGTCAAAATAATACTGCATTTCATATTTGCTATTTATAGTAATTGGTTAAATAAATGGTAAAGAAATATTAAAGCTAAGAAAAAATGTCAGTGAGGAACATTAACCTATGACCAACTTCTTAAGACACATATTTCATCTAGCAGGAATGTGTATCCAGCATTGACACATGCTCCACATATAGGTAGTTTCAACTTTATTTTGAATATTAGCCTGCACTTTCACCTCAAGTTTTTTTATTTTAGTTTCATGAGACTATAATGAGGATACAATGCAACTTTATTGTACTGATAGAAGATATAGTTAATGAAGTGGAATTCATGAAAAGTGGCAACTGACATTAAGTTCAAAGATATACTTTTTGACTGGAATAATTTATCTCACATTTCATCACAAATATTAAGCTGAAGTACAAAGTAGTTTCCTTCTTGATATTCATAAACAGTTTATTGGCTGCACATTAAATAATTTTAATAGAGATCAGTACTAACATATTCTGAAAGCAGAAAACCAAGGTAGTAAGAACTTAAAACCACTGTTATTAATACAATCCAGCGAAGAGAGATTAGTCTCATCAAATGTGATATTTTTTTTATCAGTCATGGACCTAGATCATAGGACTAAGTGCAGTAAAATTTGATATGTAACTGTAAATGCCCCCTTCTTGAATCAATAAAAACATGCTGTATATCTGCTTGACAGTTTCTAGTGAGCAAATATTTGTTTTCTTAATATTTGTATATCTCATGAACAAAACAGGACATTCCTTTTGCATTAGCAAATGTAATAATAAAAAGTGAATGATGAAAAAATAGACCAATTTTGCTCATAACCACAGTGGTGAGATATGTAGAGTAATTAAATTTCATTTGCTGGCTATGGAGTGATCATTTGTCACTTGAACCTTACATAACACATCCGGCTAGATTGAAAATATGTTCTCAGCACAGGAACCAATAAAACAAAAAGCTATAAAGGGCAAAAAAACTCTCAAGAAAAAGAATAACAGTTAAACAATGGTATTGCAATATAAATATCTGCTTTTGGAACTTGACTTTGTTGCTGGATTGGTGATGGTGCTTTGTGAGGCTCGCAGTGTAATGAGCGCCTTTGCAGCCTAAGTCCCGCGAGCCTCGCAGTGTCGCGCCTCAACTGCTTGCCTCGCTTCGCAACGTGACCAACGTCCTTGAACTGACAACTATATATGTGATTTGTAACGCGCCAACATATTCTGTATTTCCATGCCCAATTCAATACCTTTCTGATGCTGGTGACAGGAAGTGCCACTTCATGCCAGTATTGGACTGGCATAAAATTAATGGATGGAGTTAATAAGTAGTAATATACCTTTGACTCTGTGATGTAAAGAACGTAAACAAAGGATAGTTCAAATATCAGCTGTAATGTTTGTTTTTTCCTTTAATTAGTCAAAACAAAAGTAACCTACATTTGACTTATGTCTTGAATTCTTTAATGCCTGCTTGACTGTAAAAGGCTTTGTGATGTGTCTAATTCCCATAGCTTAAACTAAAAATCCATTTCACTTTGACACCTGAAGAAACTGCATTGATTAGTGGAGAAACGCACAACACATCCTCAGAAGGTACCTCTCATTAATATATTCGGACTGCGCACAGTGGGGTGGAGGACACTTCGGATCAAGCACTGTTAAGGAAAGGCATTACTATTTTATCCCAGCCATCAATGGAATTTATCTTGGCCATATCTGGTAGATTGTGAATGTTTTCACCATTGGAAAATATTTGTTTTACATTTAGATATACGAGTTAGCCTGCACTTTAAACTTAAATGTATATTTAATATTATAAATGAAAGTGCTGGTAAAACCACTCTAGACAATTTATACTGTGCGGTTGAAGTCCCTGATATATCAATTCCTATTGTTTACATAATATGTTAGAAAGATACGGCTCTATTTCATGAATCCCGTAGGAACTCATGTAAGGTTGTATCATAGCTATGGGAATTTTTTAAAGACAATTTTCTGAGCTATTCCTTGACCTGCAAAAAAGAACCCCAAAAGAGTATCTGACTTGCACCCCGCGGGGGTTTACCCATAGCTCTCTAGCTACCTACTAGCAAACACATTACATTAGTATTAAAATTAAAACTAAAATATCTGTATATCTACCTAAACTCCTTCCCATGTTGGTATTTTATGGTGGTGTTTAGAAGTGAACCTAGCTTGGCTGTTTTCTTGCTGGAGCTATAGAATAAAGCCCATATGTGGTAAACTGCTGTGTAATTAAAGAAAGTAACATCAAAATGAAAAGCATGATTCATTATAGGTTGCTTAAATATTTTTTATACCCTGTTTTGTTATTTTGTTTTTTAGTATAAAGGTTTTGTCATTATATTATAATATTTTATTGTTACAGTGACAAAAGAGTCTGTCATATAATTAACCTTTTTGACCGTTTCAATGCAATGATAAAAGTGTTAAGGTAGCTGTATCACTTCACAAAGGGTGATGTTTCATTTTCTATAGTGTCAGTATAGTAAGAAATATTTGTGACTTCTGTCTTGCGTTTTTTTAAATGTCAGCTGCACTGCAAAAGACTGTGGCTTAAACAAAAAACTTCAGTTCCACTATTCACATCATATTTAATACTTTGAGTTATTCATATCTGTTGCTGACATGTGTCCATGCGTTGTGTCCATATTTCATACTATATCAATCTCCTAATTCTTTCATGCTATTTTGTATTTGCTTTAGCAGTATTTGTAATGTTAAAGTGCTTGGATGGGGTGGCTGTGCTTTAGTGTGAATATTAAGTCTCCTTTACGTGGTGCTCCATTGCTTCATTTGGAAATCCATTTCTGTTAGATTAGCAATGCTGATACAAATCTAGAGTTTAACTTTTTGTTGTAGAATCATTCGACATTCTGTGGGTGTACTCAGCAATAAGTTGCTTCGCGAGGAACACATCTTGCATCTGCTCTGTCAATTACTTGCTGTAAGAGAAATTGTGTTTGCTATTTGCCTTGCTGTAAGTAATCAGTCTGTAGGTGAGAAATCAGAATCTAACCTAAGGGGGAAAAAAACAAAGGTGGAGGGGGAATAGACACAGGGGAAGTTAGGGGTAAGAGACACAGGGGAGCGGAGAGGGGTAGGAAGACACAGGTGAGAGGGATAGGAAGACACAGGGGAGAGGAGAGGAATGAAAGACACAGGGGAGGGGAGAGGGAGGAAAGACACAGTGGAGGGGAGAGGGGGAAGGAAGACACAGGGGAGGGGGAGGAAGACACAGGGGAGGGGGGAGGAAGACACAGGGGTGGGGAGGGGGGAGACACAGGGGAGGGGAGAGGAGGGAGGAAGACACAGGGGAGGGAAGAAGGGGAAAAGACACAGGAGGGGAAGAGACACAGAGGAGGGGGAGGAAGACACAGGGGAGGGGAGAGATGGGGGAAGAGACACAGGGGAAAGGGGGAAGAGAGAGGGGGAAGAGATACAGAGGAGGGGAGGAGGGAATTGACACAGGGGAGGAGATGGGGATAGAAAGGAAAAAACGGGAGAGGAGGAGAAAGACGCATGGGAGAGGAGAGGGGGAAGACACAGTGGAGGGGGGAAGAGTCACAGGAAAGGGGGAGGGGGGAGGAAGACACAGGGGAAAGGAGGATGAAGACACAGGGGAGGGGAGAGGGGCAGGAAAGACACAGGGGGAAGAGACACAGGGGAGGGGAGAGGGGAGAAGAGACTCAGGGGAGGGGACAGGTGGGGCAAGGAGACACAGGGGAGTGGACGACACAGGGGAGGGGAAAGAGATACAGATGAGGGGAGAGAGGGAAGAGACACGGGGGAGAAACACAGGGAGGGAGAGAGGGTGGAAGAGACACAGGGGAGGGTGGGGAAGAGACACAGGGGAGGGTGGGGAAGAGACACAGGGGAGGGGGAAAGAGACACAGGATGGAAGGGGGAAGAAACAGGGGAGGGAAGGGGAAGAGAGATAGGGGAGGGGAGGGGGAAGACACAGGGGAGAGAAGGTGGGGAAGACACAGGGGAGGGGGGAGACACAGGGGAGGGAAGGGGGGAAGAGACACAGGGGAGGGGGGAGGTGCAGGAGAGGGGAGGGGGGGGAGAAAAATGTAAAATGATAGCGTCATTTTTGACGGGCAATTTACTAGTAGTTATATAATATCAAGTGTTGAAATAGGGGAACTTTTGAGTAATAGGAGTGACAACACATAGGATAGTTAAAAAAAAACAGTATTAAGAGGCCCACAAAAACTCTTAAATTTACAAAGGCGAATTTTAATGATCAGCCTTCATCCCCTGTTATTTCCACCTCTGCCTCATTTATATATCTCTACACTACATACACACTGTATGGCTATCAGATGTATTAGATATTAATCATAGATTGTATAATAGGCACACTTGTATTGATCATTAAACTGTATATTGAATAGACAGCACATGTGACTTTGCAGATATGTAAAGCTGTTATAGAATTTACTAATAAACTCGTACCTGCACTAGATAAGATTGACATAGCGTTGCAATAACAATATCAAGTGCTGTTCCAGAATAATACAACTATATGATTAATGCACGCATATATGTCCTGCTCAGTCTCTCACAATTGAGCTATTTTTGATAATATGGGACAGTGTTTTCTTTTAGAATCTCCGTCTTAACCGTCAAATTTTATATTGCTGTTGTGACCGTTACAAACTGCTTAGCCCTTATCATTATTCACTGCACTGGAGTTGAGATATTGAATACAAAAGTTTCTATCTCAAATGTTAAATGAAATAACTTTAGATTGTACCAGATCTGCTAAATATAGCAATTTCAAAATTAGGCTCTCATAAGGAGACAGGACATTTAGCATACAACTATTGAACAGGTTGCCAACTTCTGTGATCATCAGATAATTATTATGGAGACAAAGTAACACAAAGTTCTAAGTTAGTCTGTTAGCTATACAATTGATACAAAGTGCAATGTATATCCTGAGCAAAATTCTCAAACGTAAAAGGAAAGGATTACTATTACTCATTGAAGTTTTTTAACAGCAATTTTCCTCCACTACTCTGCAGTTTGCCAAGTACATACAGAGATTCTTCTCACTAGAAGGAAGCTGCCATTTAATAATACACTGTTCAG
Organism: Discoglossus pictus; assembly: GCA_027410445.1. Taxonomy (NCBI): domain Eukaryota; kingdom Metazoa; phylum Chordata; class Amphibia; order Anura; family Alytidae; genus Discoglossus; species Discoglossus pictus. The sequence continues at coordinate 139,935,161 of CM050166.1, read as the reverse complement.
ATAATATGCATATTGAGCACAGACTTTTGCTGAGAAACAAAGTTACAGGGTTAAAGGCTTAGAAGTGTAATAAGAAAGAAAAGTTTTTTCGCAGTAAGGGCAGTTAACCTGTGGAAATCTCTACCAAGGGAGGTTGTGGCAGCAGATTCTATAGAAAACTTTAAAAATGGGTTGGATTTATTTTTGAATAAAAAAGGACATTCAAGGTTATCCTGGATAAGTGGAGAAGGAGCATTGACCCAGAGAGTAATCAGATTGCCAGTATCTAGGGTAAGGAAGGATTTACCATATGCGGCAATTGGCAATGTTCCAATGTCTTGGTGTGTTTTTTGCCTTCCTCTGGATCATTTAGCAATGAATCCACATATCACAAATATCAGAAGAGATCTGAAAAGGCTGACCTTGATGGAATAAAAGTTGTAACCTCAATTATTATGTAACATTACCATATAGCTATGTAACATTTGAAACACCTGTTGTTATGACTAAGAGTTTCCCTCCCCGATAATGCTTTATCTCAGCAGCGATGTATTCAACTATACATTTCCTAACTTATCTTGTATTCATTTAACCATTTAGAGCTGCAAAATAATGTACGTGTTTTAAATATAAAAAATAATACTACTAGTAACACAAACATAGATTGTAATGGCAGATAAGAAACTATAGGATATATTAAGTGAGGAAATAAGGGTGGGGAGAAAAATCTCCTTTCCTTTTTTTTATGATAGAAGCTATTTATAAAACAGGAATTAAATTGTATCCCTTCTTGATAAATACTTCCCATATAATACATAGTTGAGATGTCATATTTTATCTCTGCTCATTTCTGCTTTCATTTTTGCTTGATAAATCTACCCCAGTGTGTACATGCAATCTATCTAGGGTTTTATGTACCTTGAACACTTGGAAATTGTTAACAGGACATGAAAGTTACACATGTCCTGTGATGTTTTTAAAAGAGCTTGAAAATGCTGGAAATATCTGTGCATAGTTAATATGGCCCAAATGCTAATCCCTAAAAAATCAATTACCTGTGCCATAGAGGCACAAAAATTCTACCTAGATGTTAATAACCCACCCCTAAAAATATACGAGAGTGCTGCTACTACTAGTCACAGAGGCAAGCCGGGGTTGGAAATTAAAGATAATATTTCCATTTACTTTTTCCACCTCCAAACCCTATGCTAATAAAATTTTACGAATCACTCACAAATCAGGGCACTGATGTAACTGCAAACAAATGAACAGATTTTTACAGGGACCAAACACCACTCTCAGTGGCTTTTAAAAACATAAAAAAACTAAGTCAGAGGTGCTCATCAGAGAACGAACCAACCTTAATAGGTTAGTTCTATGGCCATGATAAGCCACTCTGAGAGCAACCTCTTTTAGCTCACTTATGCCCTTCACAGGGAGAAATATACTGTAGTATATTAGTCTGGTCTCACTCAAAAGAGTCACACAGCCCTGAAATACCCAGATGCGTTTCGGCCTTTATGGGCCTCATTAGTGAGGTGCATCTATGCTCCCTAAGGCACAGTGAGCAAGGGGTCCACGTCTGGAGTTCCCTATCACCCTTAGGGAGACTAAACCCTAAGGGTCATTTGCATAAACAAAAAACTAAGTCAGAGGTGCTCATCAGAGAACAAACCAAACTTATGTGGCATCTCACAAGGATTGATTAGCTGTGACCACATTCACTGGGGTCAGAGTACTGCCACCATCTCTCTAGGAGATTTCAATGCATGTATTAATGGTGTATTGGAATAAATGATCAGTTTTGGACTATGATAGTCCCCCGTCCAGTGGGGTCAAAAGGTTGTGCCAGTCCCCCACTGACCACATCATAAGAGAGTCCTCCTCCTTCAACCCCTGGGCCATTGGAGTCTCTTCTGTTCTCCTCCTTCTCTCATGATGCCTGTTAGATGGGGGCACAGCCTGCAGCCTCTCACTCTGATTGATTCCCCACCTCTTTCTCTATGGTGGACCCAGACCTCTTGTGAGCTGTAATGAGAGAACAATGTTATATGGTTAACAACATTGTAGGATCTTTTAAAATATGTGTATCCCTATCTATGTGATATGCACTTATCATTGCACCTGGATGGTTCACTTATCAGTTAATGTTTAAAGCTATCCTTTCCTGGATGTGTTCATATCTTTATATAATGAGCGTGTTTGTTATTTGCTCATACATGTATCTTGATTGTAACTGATGTGTGGCCTTTGCAGAACATTCATATACATACTCTACAGAAGTTACTGCAAAGTGTGCCATAGTAACCAATCAGTGAGCATCTTTCAGCAACAGTTATAAAGATTCAGTGGCCTCACCCACAATTGTGTTCTCAATTGGATGTTTAATACACTGTATCTATCAGTTAATTGCTGGGTGTATTTGTCACATGTCTGATGCTGGTCTCCAATGAGAGTGATTTGATGAGGACAGGTGATCCATTTATCCCTAATGAAATCTGGGGATCTGACATGTGACTGTCATTGTTGTGCAGCATTTCCATTTGATTATATTTATCTATGTGTGTGTTGTGTACATGTGGTTGTATGTTTGTGTATGTGCTATTCACCTAGAAAGGAGGCTGGATCCTGTGTATCCACCAGGCCTAGAGCTCCGTGGAAGGTCCCTGCTTCCATCATCTCCTTCAGCATTCTCTCCCATTGCATGTAACGACAGTCACTGTAGAGCCACCACAGGTAGATTCAGCTGATCTGGCCTCCTCCTTCATCATCCTTCTGACCTTGGCCCGGCTGTCATTATAACGATGCCTTAAGGACCTCACATTCCATGTTCATAACCGACCTCAGGGACTGTGGCTGCTACGTCCTTTCCGGAATTCCCCCTGGGACTGGCCTTAACTTTGCTGTCCGCAGTAACAAAGTGGGCATGGGCACCGATGGCATTGAGCAGTACCTCCATCTCCTATAGTTAGGGGGCCTGTGTTTGGCTCCAGCCTTTTGTCCTCCCGACTTTGGAGTATGTGCATAGATTTATGGGCTCTTCCCACCCTCTCCCCCACAGAACTACCACTCTTAGCTCTCCCCCCACTTCTGCCACCCTCCATAGGTCTCCTTCTCTCATCCCCACTTCCTCCTTGCCACTACCTTTCTCACCTCACTTCCTCTCTCCCTACCTCTACTCTTCTCTCCTCTCTTCCTCCTCTCCTCCCCTCCTCTGTCCTATGTGTATGTATATTATGTGATATCAGTATATATGTGTTATGTGAAATTAAATTAAATGTAAAGTTTTTTAAGTGATTTAGAATAATTAAATGAATATAAACCTTCTCTCCAATCTTCCACTTCTCCTTCACTCTCTCTCTCTTTCTAGAATCAAACTACCAACTCCTGGGACCTGTGTGCTAATTTGTAAAAATCTACAAAACAGCCAGTGCTTGGGCGGGAAACTTGCAAATGTATAAGGTATACCTGTCAATCACTATTCTGTTGTCCATTTTCCATTGGCTGCTATGGCTGTGGTGTAGCAAGAATATCTGTAACTGTAACAAATCCACCTGCATAGATGATTCTAATTATTGACATAGTATGTACCTATTTTGTATCATAAGGTGACGAAGTGCCAGACAAGAATAGGAAGGTGATTATGCTACATTGTTTTGGACTACATGTAAAGCCCTATATGGGATTTATGAGTAGCCCCAAACAGTGTAACCACTAGATTACTTTGATAAAAATTACATTGATAAGTTGCTTTTGCATCTGAGCTGACAGACACATTTCCTCATTATGCTAAACATTCTGTAGTATTAAATTAAATATGCAAGAGCAGGTAGCGACCCAACTACAATATATGCTTTAACCCTAAAGTCATTAGAAATATTAATCAAAGCCATTAAGTCATATATAGTCATATTAAGTCATATATAGTTTAATGTGTAGCCCTATTAATATAGAATACAATTCTGACATAAGGGTATTTAAACTGGTTGATGTCCTAGTCTGATCAGAAGCCCACCACAGGGAACATGAACTGCTTCTGTGACTATCGATCTCCATCTCATGCTGATAAGTCATGCAGACTTGGGGGCTTCTACAGCAGAAAATGAGATGCTGAGCTACCTGTATTGTTTAACCTGTTGTAACCTGCATTCAGCACATAGCCCCAGCTGAGTAAACTTTTATTATTTCTAACTTGTGTATGTGTGTTTAATTTCTTTAATTTACTGCCATCAAAATTCACAAAATAGTGAGCACCAGGGACTGCTTGTAATGTAAGCAGTCACCCTATTCAAAAAGCTACTAACTTCAAACAGTTATAATTGTACTGTTTCAATATACCTTTTCTCCATCTATGTGAGTGTGCAGAGCACATATGGTGACTTCAGGGTTCCATTAACCATACTGTGATGCCCAGGAGTGCCCACTGGACTTTTGGAGACTATGGACTATTGTGGGCCCTGAGGGGAACCTGGTACCATAGCACAGCTCATTCCCTTTTCTACCAAGAACAATGCCCAAATCCCTGAATACACAGTCTCTGGTTGCCATGTTGGCCCAATATGGATGATGTTACTACAGATGTTTGATAAAATAGAGGATTACTGTCCAAACTACAGGAATATTAATTTTGAATATCAGCATTGTTTATAGAATGTGTTAGTATGAAAATAAGAATATTGTGTGTTTTACAGCTATTGTAATGGTGTGTCCCTACCTATATTATTCATAGCATAATAGTATTTTTGTCCAACCTCTTAGTACACAAAAAAAGCCCATAGCATGTAACTGGTCAGAACCAGTTTTCCATTCATTCCTTTTCCTTTGTTCCAGAGAGCTGCTGGCTTTTCAGTTCAGGTAACACAGACCAGCCCCCAGGAGAGGGCCGACACATCTATGACATCATCTCTGTCTACATGTGCACAAGATTATTCTGATTGGGCTATGTTAATTCAAGCACTACAGTGCAGTTAGGCCGGGAATTCAAACTTGTTCACTCCCCAGTTCATGCTAATGTATGATTTTCCCTATGTTTCTGTTCTTCCTGAAATACCCGGTATGTATCTCCATTAAAAAGTTGTCAGTTTAAACATACATAATTAACATTTATGCTTTATTCTGAGGGAGATAAGAATTCATATAACTAGAATTATTACTATTGAAACTACATGGAACTAAACTCCTGACCATTGGGAGTTATACTCTTAAGCCTGTGTTTCTGGCATCCTATTCCTGTATCCTGATACCTGGAGAAGCCAGCTGGGTGCTGAGATTACCAATATCCTGACAATCTAGGGGCGTTCCTGTAGCTGAAATCAGGACAGTTTGGGGCACACTTGGGGCCTCATTCAGTTGAGAAATTATAGCTTACGGGAGCCCATAATGTAGCCTGTAAACTAATTTGCTAGATTTATAACCCATCTAAGCCTTTGATCTTTCACATCCGAAAGAGCTACAAAAGCTAAAATCGCAAATCGCTATTTAATTGCTACAATTCCGCAAGCCGGCAAATGTTTTCACACCCGTAAACAGCAAATTTAAAAGAAAATAATATGGCTACCAGATGGGACCCGCAAAGGGGTTAAAGACATGTCCGTAGCACTGTACATGCCAATATAAAATCAATACTGCACTGTAAATAATGAGGAAAGCGATGAAAGACATTAAAATAACTTGCACAACAGACTTAAGCTCATAAATCAGCAATACATTTTTTAAAATTTTTTGTTTCATTTCGGGATTATATAAATCTCAGGAATCAATGGGTTAATAATACATATGCACTAGAACAGTATTGGCATTCATTTTTATTATTTTGTATTTTGCAGGTTTGCGAGTCTGAGAGCATATTGGACCTCTAAACGCTAATTGATTGACATGTAACCTCCATCTTATACTGCAGTAATGATCATGGTCTCATTTTCTATTGGCTGTTTCCGCTCTGAAATGTTACATATGATTGCATGGTTTACGGTTTGGCATTCGGCCCGTAACTTGTGGTCTTGTTCAATTGAATCGCTCCGTAATTGTAGCGTTCACGCCCGCAGCAAGCCTGCAGACATACAACCTGTATACCGTAAGTTGAGGCCTTGCAATTGAATGATGCCCTTGGTCCCCTCTCCCCTAGTTTGTCACATATACACTTGAATATATCATTCCATACTCAAATACCTGGCCTGAATCAACCTAGCAGAATTGTTAACACAGTCACACTATTCGGTAGTAGTCATTACAGCTCAAAGTCCTGAACAAAGGGAAGAATTTCAGGAAACCTCTTATGTGCAAAATGTGTCAATCACTGCCTCTGTTATTTTAATTAATTAGAATTGTATTCTTGTTATTGTGAAAACATATAATAATAACACACAAAGTTCATAAAAAGTATCTTATACAAAATAACAGAATTTCTGTTACTTTAATTAAAAGTTACTGGAGGTGCTAATTTAAGCAGCAACAAACAAATACATTTATGCTTAATATATAATTTGATAAGTACTGAAGTAATAAAAAGCTTGTTTAGCAAAAATAGATTTAACAATAGTGGTTCTGTACATTTATTTACAAGAAGCTTAAATAAATAGATTATTTATAAAAAGAGAAAGTGAGAGTTAGTTTTGCTTGAAATTCTTCTACTTTCCTGCAAATATACTGAAATATTTGAACATATTTAAAGGCTTACTTTAAGGGCATTCTGAAAAGCAATTACAGGGAGAGTTTTTGTGTTAGATCAATCAAGTAAGGTAATAGATTAAAGTACCACTGATAGCACTGTATAATATAACAACATTAACAGCTATTCCTATGACACAAACATGAAAGCATTTTTAGAGAAAAACAAATAGAATCTTTGTCATGGTAGATTCTATCATAAACTGCTAGTCTATAGTATAAGGGGGAAGTTATCATTTTAGTATTTGCTGTTCCATTTACTTAAATTGTTAAATGTACAGTTTAAACATTTGTTTTCAACATAAGTACTACAGTCTAGTTCTTATCAGAGTCCACTGTTCCTTTCACTCATTCAGATATTTAATTCTTCTAAGAAAAAAAGCAACATTCCCATCACCACTAAGGCAAAATGGAAAACTAGAATTATACATTAAAGGCTATAATTATTTATTGTAAAAACCTTTTACATGTTATTAAGTCTAGTTGTTCAAAAATGCATACTATAAATATTCACTTCAGTATAGTCATTCTTAGCATGGTTCAGTCCACTCTTCATGTCACACCCATGCCAATATTATTAGCATTATTTATCTACACCCATATCAAATGACATTCATTGGCTGTGCTAGTGAATGATTGATGGAATTACTTGTGCACACCCTAGCTCATTCAGCTGCTGCCTTGTTGCTAGGGCATGCACAAGTAATTCCATCAACCATTCACTAGCACAGCCAATGAAGGTATTATACTGTTTACTGTCCTTCGACTTAACACATCAGTCTAAAGTATATTTATTAAAAAACATGTAATGCTCAAGCCTGGTGGTCCAGGATTCATTATTTATTTGCTGCAACCTGGCTTTGATTCCAGTCAGGGAACCAAAAGGTCACACCACCCAGAAGTAACCCAGAATTGGGCCTGGTCAGTACTTGGATGGGAGACCACATAGGAAGACCAGGAGCTGTATACTGTGGCTCACTTGAGAAATAACTGTCCACCCACTCCACTATCTCTGCCATGAAAACCAAATGGATCAGCATGACCATAGACAAGATGTGTCTGCTGTTTTACATCCCATGAGGTCAGGGAAAGATGTAAATGACTGAATGATGCAAAAAAAAAAAAAGACCCAACTCATACATTTCCCCTAACAAACGATAAAAAGTTGAAACAATTTTGAGTAAGTTCTCATAACATATAGAACAAACTGAAATGCTATCAATCTTCTAAGTACAGAGCAGTGGTTCACAAGCCTTTGCTCAAGGCCTACCAGACACAACATGATTTAGCTTTCACACTACGTAAATGCAAATGAGACAAATACAGGTTTCACAGCAGTTGAATACTAGTAGTCTCACTTATATTGACACAGTATGAAATATAATTGTTGACCTGTACCACCATTACAGATAATGCACTAAAAATATATACCATATGAAACACAAGTTTACATATTAGATTATTTGATGAAAGCACAATAGCTGTAAAGCTAAGAAGTGTGCAACAATTTAGAAAATACAGTGTTAATAAATTGGTTTTAGACAATTTTAACAATTACCTATGATGACTTTAAGAACAAATGTTTGTAGCCATATATATTTAAATAATCAGCTTCATTTGGACATTTTCAAACCTTCAAAAGTTAACAATTTAACTAAGTATACAATTATAAATTCAGTAAGTGGCATTATAGTGTGACAAAATCATTAATGTCAGGGATGATGTCATTTTTCATATTATATGTGATGTCATAATTGATGTAATTATTTATATTATATTAAATGTGATGTAATGAATTATGTCACCTAATATCATAGATGATGTCATGAATGATGTCATAAGGAAAACCTCTGCAAGGGAGGGTGGAATGTTAACGTTGTGTGTCACCTTAACTCCTCAATTTACTCTGCTTCTCCAGCTTTATATTGCCCAATAATGCTTGCAACATTAACTATAGTTGTATGCAGTTTTTGGCAATAGCTTTTCAGCATTTTTCTCAAATTCTCTTTATCTGTAAAATAAGAAATTATACAATTAGTTTTTATCAACATATTGTTGTATTATTTAAAGTCCAAAGAAAACATAAACCACAACTGACATGTATATATTCATGCTAACACATATAAGCCAATGCATTTGAAGGTTTTATTAGGTCTGTAAAAAAAACAGAGATATCGCCAAACATATAATAACACTGTATTTGTTCTTTTTAACAAAATCAATGCATAGTTACATTTTTTTGTCTACTAAAATAGCAAAATGTAATGTAGACTTTTAGATAAATTTAGACAAATATTTAAATACAAATATTCCTTTTCTCCAATACAAAGTTGCTTTTGATTAAAATAAAACCTGCAAATTGAATAAGGGGAGTGTTTGCAAGCTCAGCAGAACAGCAGACATGTTTCTGTTTGCACTTGGACAATTTTAAAAGCAATCACAAAAAGAGATTCTTATGAGGATAGACGTTTCATTTATATAATTTTATTCATTTGCAGAGACGCAGATAGTATTTTTCCACCAATATGTCTTTTTAAAGCCTACAACAGAAAATTAAGAATTTTTTTTTTTCAAAATGAGTTCCATATTAATGTTGTGTTTGTAATGTTTAAATGCTAAACAGTGTCTTTGCACAAGTTGCAGTGTTATTAAAGAAACTATCACACTTAGAATAAACTGCTGGCTAATAAATGTGTAATACCGGTCTGTGCAATATGTTGAACACTATGGCTGAATTTTGTGGGCAGGGCTGCAGGCCTTTATGTTTTTATTCCTCCTTCTAGTATCTTTTAATTTTTTTATTTAAGATTCTCTAATCCAACCCTCCCCTTATGATTCTCTAATCCAACCCTCCCCTTCTGGATTGCTACCTTGTCATGGTGAAAGGGCTTGTGTACCTCAATGAAGCTGTGAGCTAAATACCATGTAGGGTCAACCAATATGGACATACCATCATAGCAGGAAGGTCAGACAAATTGCAGTCTACTGGGGAAGGAAATGGCAAGAAATACATACGGATACTCACAACCAGAAACACAGACAGATGTGACTCGGTTCTGCGGTCCATATGATCACTGAAAGTCGGGCACGACTGAAGGACTGAACAACAACAATGCAAACCCCAATGTAAGTCACATTTTCAGCCACATACCTCCCTACACATACTAATAACTATTAGATGTCTCTTCCCTACAGTATTCAATGACCCAATCATTTAGACAGTTGTAGATATTAAAACACATTCATTATCAAGTGCAAATCAAATGCAAAGATTTCAGGATGTTGAACATTTGAGTAAGAGGCAGTGATTATTACACCTATTTTTTAATTTGCCATTCATTTAGTTCCAGTGGGAAACCAACAGCAGGTTTATAAGGGAAAAGACACAGGGTAATTTGTGACTGAAGGTGAACAAGATGGTTATAAAGGAAGAAGTAGGGTGGATTATAGGGGAACAGACAAAACAATCTGGGGGTGATTCTGAGAAAAAAAATACTTTTGTGCCAGAATGCTCCATTCATAAGCTCCACCAGTGGTTAGAGCCCAGTGGTGCCCATATGAATTTTAAACGATTCTGCAACTAATATTTGGTCCATGACCATAGAATGAGTAAATTAGCTTCCAGTAGAATTAGAACTAACAGCCTTATTAAATTGAGATTCGGCAAATTTAAAAGGGCTCTATATAAGCACATAGCATATTTTTTTACAGAAGTTTTTAGTTAGTGAAAAGCTTGCTTTTGGATAGAAGTTCACTAACTAAAAACTGTAAAAAAAATATGCTATGTGCTTAAAAAGAGCCTTTTAAAATGTGCAGAATCTCAATTTAATAAGGCTGTAAATGCTTAAGAGAGTTCAAGTTGCCTCAGATCTATTTATGTTTACAAGGAAATAAATAACATAATCTCAATTATAGTAAGCTATTTCCCTAATTACAAAGAGCATCATTAATACATTACTTAAAATTCCACAACCACAATGATACAAGAGGTGTTGAGGTGCCTTCTTTAGAGAGATAATAATCTAGAAATACTTGGTGACAAATATATAAAAAAATTGCAGAAAATGAATAAGGGTTACACTAAACATGTGAGACTAATACCTATTTGCAAGGGGTTTGGCAAAGGACAAGACAGACATTCTGACACATGAGGAATTGATGACCCTGCTCCCGAGAACTCACAGTGTAAAGGAGATGAGAAAGTGACATAAATGGGAGAGAGACTGTGATGGACAATAATCTAGTCAGCAGGCAGGACACACCGGAAGATGTGCTGTGTGTAAGATGGGTCTCAGATATTCAATGCTGTTTTGCATTACTCTTCACATAGTAAGTTCAGGGTTGTGGGTTGTGTTCCTCTAGGACAATATTTGTTTTTTACTTGAGTAGTTCCTTTACATTGACATAATGCAGAATCTTTAAATGTGTCTTTTATTTACAAACATATATATATATATATTCTTAGAAGAAGCATTATATATGGCTTATAATAACACAAACCCTCTGATACAGAGTAGTTGAAGTGCCTGATCTAGAGATAACAATCTATAGAGATTGAGTGACAATGTAAAGAGCTGGTAAGTTTATTTTGTATAAGTGTTGCAAAAAAAGATAATGGTTAAAGCACATGAGAGTGATAGATACTGTATATACAAAGGTTAAAGATTATAAGGGGTACTAAAAAAAAATGCATACTATAAGATATAAGACAAGACAAACATTCTGACACTCATTCTGAAAGATTACAGTGTAAAGGAGATTGGAAAGAGACATGAGGGTGAATGTGTAGTGCACAATGGTCCAGTCAGCAGGCAGTAAACATTGAAAGCAGTGGCTGTTTGTCTAGTAGTGACTTTCAATATTCAATATTGTTTTTCATTTGTCGCCATACATTAAGTTCAGGGTGTAATGATTGTGTTTCCCCTCCAGGACATTATTTGTGTTTTACTTAGACAGTTACATTACAATGACATGACACAGAGTCTCACGGTAAATATATGTTACACACACACACACACACTGCCTCCAATATCTTCTTACACAGATAAGTTCAAAACAGTAATAGTTGTATATTTTGAGAAAAGATGCCATTGCAAGAAAGACTTGAGGATATATCCCAACTTTTCTAAAATTATTTGCTCTTACTATTTTCTAATGATTAATTCAGTTGCAAATAATGCAAAGAATATTCAAAGAAACCTAAATTAATTTCTACTTGGGCTATATATTTCTTATGATTTCTGGGTTGCAGTCATGGCTATATTACCCATTAGGCCGACTAGGCAGCACCCCAGGGGTGCTTCCTTGTGAGGAGCACACATTTTGGGGCTTAAAATACCTTAAAAATGTATTTTCTGGCTTAAAAATAACAAAATACTGCAGGTCACACACAGGCCACTAGGAACTAGAATTACAATAGGAAAAGTAAGCGACTGAGAGAGCTATGACAGCTTTGAACTGGTTAATTTGAGAAGATATTTTAGATAGATAGATAGATATTGCTAGTAGTGATGTCGCGAACGCTGATTCGAACTTCATCAAATGTTCGCGAACGGGCGAACCGGGCGAACCGCCATAGACTTCAATGGGCAGGCGAACTTCAAAACCCACTGGGACTCTTTCTGGCCACAATAGTGATGGGAAAGTTGTTTCAAGGGGACTAACACCTGGACTGTGGCATGCCGGAGGGGGATCCATGGCAAAACTCCCACGGAAAATTACATAGTTGATGCAGAGTCTGGTTTTAAGCCATAAAGGGCATAAATCACCTAACATTCATAAATTGTTTGGAATAACATGCTTTAAAACATCAGGTATGATGTTGTATCGATCAGGTAGTGTAAAGGTTACACCCGCAAACAACCGCAAACAGTCCCTTTGCACAACCGCAAACTCCCCATTTGCACAAGGTTGGATACCAAGCTAGCCATGTCCCGTTCCTTGTACTCACTGATGTCATTGAAGGTCTCTTCCTTTACCCAGCCACCAAGGGTCCCCAAAAGGTGACAACAAGCCCCCTGGGACGCCTGCTGTGTTTGGTCTTCCACCTCCTCAAAGCCACCTTCCTCCTCTGACTCCTCTTTTTCAGACTCCTCTCTCTGCGTTGCCTCTGTCTGCGTTATTATAAGGTGTGTACTGTTAAGTAGTACTATTCCTATCGGTTTAATCCCTGTTACGTCCACTATTAGGGGACGCGTATATGGCATTGATTTTTGGAACAGGGAGATGGAAAAAGATGCTTGGTCGGACCTCCTACTTCGAATTTGGTGGACTGCACGTGCAATGTAATGTGCCACCAGATAGGAGTGGTGTATTAAGTTGTACTATTTATTCCTATCAGTTTGATACCTGGTACGTCACCTATCAGGGGACGTGTATATGGCATGGATTTTTGGAAGCGGGAGATGGAAAAAGATGCTTGGTCGGTCCTCCCACTTCAAATTTGGTTCACTGATCGTGCAATCTAACGTGCCATCAGATATGAGTGTCACTGTGCACTGGCAAAAAGTGTCAGAGTAGGCGCTGTAGGCCTCACACACACGCCTGTAGGCAGGCAACTGATATTCAATCGATTACAGTCAAAAAAGTGTTGTTTTATTTCACTGAGCACAATATAAGCTGTGAGCCTAACACAGGCAGGCAACTGAAATTAGATTAGAGGAAAAAAATGGTTTTAGATTACACAGAAAACAATTATAAAATAAAATAAATTATGTTCTAGGCCTAAAAAGGGCTTTTTGGGTTGCTGTCCTTGCAGCAGATATCAGATGAGTCCTTCAGGTCTGTAGTGGAAGCTAAATACACAGCCTGGCTATCTATTTCCCTATTAAATCTACAGCAGCTACACTATCTGTCCTCTCACAACGAATGCAGCTTCAGAATGATTCTAAAATGTATGCTGTCCTTCAGATGGAAGGCCCTGGAAGGGAGTGTATTCTGCTGATTGGCTGGAATGTGTCTGCTGACTGTGAGGTGCAGGGTCAAAGTTTTCTCAGTGATAAAGAATAGGGGGCGAACCAAAAAGCGCATGTGTCCGCCGTCCGCTGCAAGCGCGAACGAGCCAAAATCGCTGCTAATAGTCGCTGCTAATAGTCCGCGGGCGAACTGTCCGCGACATCTCTAATTACTAATTAATAATAAACATATATAGTGTGGAGGTTATATCTTTAGTGTGCAGTGAATGTGGGTGAAATAGCATTTTTATATCTATAATGTGAGGCAATTACTATCTAACTGTCTGTGAGCTCTGTATAGCTTTGCTGTGAATATATATATCAGTTTGTACCTTGTGTGAGGTGTATATATATATATATATATATATATATATATATATATGTATAAATATATATAAATTGTTAGATAAATTATTGTCAAACATTGGCAACTATTTGTTTTACACAACACTGTCCTATTATACACATTGGATTATTGGAGCTTGTATGATTTTTGTAGTCTGTGTTTATGAGTATAGGAATCCATTTTGTGTTTGTTACATCACTTCATGAGAGCTGGATTTTGCGTTTTCAGTGGAGGGATTGTTGAGGAAAGAGGGAACTAAAAGCATTTTTAATTGGAGAAGATTGACATTTACAGCATTCCCCTTCTGCCTCACTGGCCCAAAAGCAGACTTCTTGCTTCAGGAAATGCAACCATATCTCTCCAGAAATGTTAACTCCCCACACACAAACAACTTTCCCCTATGTATAGTGGATTTCCACAGGCCCCATCAGGGGAGTCAAAATGTATTTTTTCTAATAGCAAGCTGTATGACTTTTTTTCTGATATATTATGCTCTTAGTCAGACTCAATTTCTTCAATCAATTTCTGTTTTCATTTTGCAGTGGCCCTTTAACTCTCATAATTAATTATTTTTTATTTGCTATACAAGTGATCATGATATGTGTTTGTATAACATGTGCTCGCTTCCCTCCCTTAGAAAAATATAAATAATATGGCGTATCATCAAATGCATTTAATAAACAAATATTTGATCAGCGTGTGCATGCGTAGCTATGCTATTAAGATTGTTATGGGGAAATGCCTGTTATTTGCTAACATAGTAAAAGAACGATACACATGCACAGAAAAGTGAAAAATGTAAATGCGCATGCACTCACAGGGACTCCTCTGATTCACTGCCTAGGCGCTCCAAATAGGTAGTTACGGCAGTTCTATAGAGAAGTAAAACAAAATTTAAGAACAACATAAATTTGTTACTGCACAGCAAGGTTTGTATATGATGGGTCATGGAGATACCTCAGAGCTAGTAATCCTTTATGTCTATATACAGCATGTTCTGAGTCTCTGTAACAAAGACAAGTATTTTACTCACTTTTGGAGTCCTGGATTCCAAATAACATCAAAAGCTAAGGCCACTGAAATCCAATATTTTATAATATGCTAAAACAAGACTTGATAATGGGCAATTTTTGTTCAAAAGTACTATATGTAGTTATATTGTAATGCATGACACCGTTTTACATTCCCTGCTATTATAACTGGTACTAGATACACCAAGGAGACAATGGCTACCCCAATAAAGCATACTTGTATATGATAGGTAATGGAGTAGAAGCTGTATGTGTCCATTTGCTAATTACTTTTGTCTGTTTCTGAAAAAAAAGTATAACGTGAATAAAGAGCTACACTATCCATTTAAAGGGTTTGACATTTTAACTTGCAGATCATCTGTCCCTACATCACTATATTTAATTAGGCTTGTGATGTTCTTGGAGACATTTGGCAATATGCTCACAAAGGATTACATACACAGAAACAATGGCAAAACTCCCACTTACTTTCAGGTGACAAAATGTCCCCTTTAGTGGGAGACACTTCTGAAAAATACACATTGCAGACCTGCTTTCAAACAAATTGCATCCCTATCATGCCACTTAATAGTGAAGTCTGGTCACCTTAAAGTGTACTCTCCTCCTCATATATGTAATTATACCTAAATTATATTTGTACTGTGCTACCATTTTCTGTAGAAAGATACAAAGAGTACCATTAGACTTAAGACTATACAAATCTAAACATAGAGTAGTGGAAAGTTGCAATAATTATGCAATAATTGTGCAATAATTATACATTTATGTTGTTTTTTTTGTTAAATGTTGCTACTCCATTTGCTACTGTACTTTTTGTCCATACAAGTCACCTAAATAACCAATTATGAAACCTTACCTTTATCTATACAATCTCTCAGTCTCCATGTGCAAGGTAGTGGTTGCCCCTATAAGGATTTTTATAGTAATGTTTATAGGATACAGGCATGCCGTTAATCATCTGTTCATCTGTTCATAATCCTGTTGTGAATGGCTTTACCTGCCAACACATCATCTATTATGACATATATCTGATGTAAGAAGTGTTTATTCCCTTTAGGGCCCAGCCTTGTAATAACTGCCATTAGACAACTCATTATATGGTGCTTTGTACACACTGACACATACACAGGATGGACAAAAACATTCAAACTGAGTATCCAGAATCAATTTTGGAATCACGTAATAGAACTGGAATGAGTGTAAGGAGATGAGCGAGAAGATGAGAGAGGAACAGTAGGAATAGTGGCGGAGCTAGAGAATGGAGGACCCTGGTGCAAAAAAAAATTTGCCCTCTCTCGGGGGACATAAAAAATGTTTAGTGCTGGGCCCCACTAGGACCAAACCACTCAATGCTCCTAACTGTACTCCTCTGCTTGTAGCACAGCTCCAAAGCCCGTGAGCTCCACTTACCTGTGACATTCTCTACAGTTATATATATGTACACACATATATATATATATATATACACATATATAAACATCACCCCACATAGCAGCCATCCCCTCTTAGCATCCATCCTACCCCCCTTGTACCTTCCTCACAGAACCCATCATCTTGTACTTTGCTGCCACTTTGCAGCCCTTACTCTCTAACCTTCTTCCCTGATACACATCTCCAGCATGCTGAACTGCCCCACACTGCTACCTGTTGCACAGGCACACACAAATTTCAGGCTAGGGGGTGTGGTCAAGAAAGCACAGGGGGTTCCAGGTGGGTCCCAGTGGGGCCTTGGTGGGTTGGGCTGGGATGGGAGTACACTCCAGAAAAAAAATGGATGCAAAAAAATGATTTTTTTTTATTTTAATTACACAGCACGCCCCCCCTACCCCTGAGCACTGTACCGCCTGCACCACTGGTAAAACCACCCCTGAGCAGGATGGTGTAAAAAAAAACAATAACAAACACAATTTCAATCAAAAACACCCATGGATATCCCATTACTAAATGGGAATGAATCTCAGGGGACATAGTTGCACCAAACATATGTTTTTCTACAGAGAATAGAAAACCCATTGGATATTACACATTACGAAACAAAACAAACAGAAAAAAAAAATACTACAATAAACTAACATATCATTATGGGTAACAAAACACTATTAAAAAAAAAAAAAAAAGAGAAAGAGGAAGCCACCTAAAGAGAACCCGTAATTGCCGGCCAACAAGGGAGCATTCAGATTCACACCTGTTTGACCAGAATAAAAAAAGAGAGATATATGCTAACTTATATGTGCTTTAAAAGGCCTAGAATTACCATTTTAATGTATTTTTGATTTGTAGATGCAGGTTGTGTCTAACAAAATCCAATTCAATCTGGACGTTTTGATCTCTTGCCACATTGGCAAACTCTCTTTTTGCCAGTTAAGGGCAATTAACCATTTAACCACTATCAAAATGTTAATGATCATATGGCCCTTTACTTTGAGAATACTTTCATGAAAGAAATGAAACAGGACAATTTCTGGTGATAGCGCTAGCTCGTGTTTCTCTTTGAGGCATATCCAGCAACCATTTTTTCTGAAGTTATATACCATCTTTGTAATAACTTGAACTGGACTTCTCTGCGAGAAGTATATTTAATGCATTTTTCAGCCATTTTAAATGCTCTTTTCCAGATTTTCTCATCCCATTCTTTCTGGAACTCTTGTTCCCATTTTATTAATCTTACAGATTTTATATTTTCAGTTAAAAGTTTTATGCTGTTGAGACAATTTGTTATTGTTTGCTCCCTTTTGGTATTGCAGAGAGATATCTCAAAATAGGTTAAGTCTCTATTCTCTATTAAGTCATATTTTGAGTTCAAAATTGCAGTATGAAGCATGTTAAAAACAGTCAATTCTCTTTCGGTAGCTTCTTTTCTTTACACATGTATTCAAATGTCTGGAAACTAACTCTAATATACAAATTCTTTAGGACTTTTATACCCCATATTGTCCAGACCACTCTTAGAAATGGTAATAATTCCATACAGATCTTATTTATTGGTGTAAAAGGTAATGGGGATTTAATCAGATTTAGTCTTTTATTCAGGCCAAACCACAGTTTTATTATTGGTCTAGGAACCCTTGATAATCTTTTAATTTTATTATCATTTGATTTATCCAATAGTATATTTTCAATATTCACATTAGGGGTCAAATCCTTCTCCAATGTTAAATATTTTGGAAAGTCAGACTTAACTGTGTATTTTAGGATATGAGTCAATGTTACTGTTCTCGAATAATCAATAATATTAGGTGCTCCCAGTCCACCTCTAGAATATGCTTTTGTTGTAATATCTTTTTTGATTCTAGGTTTTTTATTCTTGTATATGAAGCTATCTATTTTATTCTGCAATTCTTTTAGTTTATAATTCAGAATTATGAGAGGTATACTCCTTAAGACCTAGGTGATTTTCGGGAGCACACATTATTTAATTTATTTTATGGCAGCTATTCTTCCTAACCATGTCAAATTGAGCTTCCTCCAATTTGTTATGGTGTAGTTAATATTAGAATTAAATACTTCAAAATTATTTCTTAATAAGTTATTTAAATACAGAGTAAACTTTATACCCAAATGTTTAATTGCATTATTATCCCAATAATATCCAGAATTTATCTCTCAATTTTAGTCTATGATAAATTCCAAGATTCATTACATTCACTTCTGATTTTGAAATATTCAGTTTGTAATACGAGGTCTCGCTATAGATATTTATGATTTTGTGTAATTCGGATAGACAGTTTATGGGGTTTGTGACAGAGACCACTAAGTCATCCCTAAAAGCAGTAACTTTATTATTCAAAGAACCAGTTATTATACCTTCTATACCGTTATTTATCCTAATAGTTTCCATCAAGGGTTCAATAATTAGTATGAATATCAGTGGGGAGAGTGGACACCCTTGTCTGGTTCCATTCATTATCAAAAAGTTGTCTGTTTTGAAATCCACTCCCCTGACATTAATAAAGAGAGCTTTCACTGAACATGAACCATATTCACCCAGACCATACTTATCCAAGACCATATCTATAAAATCTCAGTTCACCCTATCGAAAGCCCTGTCCATATCCATTGATAGGTCTATTAAGGGTATTTTGTTTTTTTTTGCATGGTCAATGATATCTATTAACCTCCGGGTGTTATGCATAGTTTACCTACCCTTTATAAACCCAGCTGACTAGTTCCTTCATAAGGGGATTAAGTCTACTTGCTAAAATACTCGAATAGATTTTAATATCCGTTATCAATTGGGAAATCACATATATAGCTGTCAGTGTGGGTATAGTTTGCAATGTTGGTCATGCTTTTGGATACCTTGTGCAGCGAGGTACACCTGCGAACCTCGCAAAGCGAGGGGAGCAGTTGAGGAACACGAAACTTAGGCGGCAATAAGCGCTGAAGGCGCTCATTGCACTGTGAGGCTGGCGAAGCGAGGTGAGCAGTTGAGCCACACGGGACTTAGTCCGCCAAAGACGCTCATTGCACTGCAAACCTCGCGAAGCGAGGCATGCAGTTGAGACACCCAGGACTTAGGCTGCAATGACCGTTGAAGGCACTCATTGCACTGCAAGCCTCATGAAGTGAGGCAAGCAGTTGGGCACGTGGGACTTAGGCTAAAATGAACACCAAAGGCGAGCAGTTGAACCACGCAGTTCGTTCAAAAGCGTAACTACAAAAAGGCAAAAACAAGCAAAATAATTATAAAAACATAGCACAGGGGGCAAGCCAGGAAGCCTAGGAGTGAAGTTGCAAACAAGTTGGAGCCATATTTGCCTTTTTCCGCCACTTGAAAATTGGCTAAGCAAGGGAAAAATGGCGGACAAAAAATTCTCAAACAGGATGAAAATAAGGCTCAGCAACGCAAGGCACGCAGAACTTAGAAACTACACAACGGCCAAAACAGTTACACTTACACTAACAATGCCATAAAACCAACGAGGACCAAAAACATCACATGGTATGCCAACCAGCATTGCCAGCCTTACAATTTAATTCCCGTAATTTTTGACGGGAAATTTGATTGAGTAGTTGGACAAACTTTATTACGATTTTGCAAATCTATAAGTTTAATATATAATTTTTTTATCTATTTTTTGCTCTATTTGCTGACAAAGCAATCAAAATTCTCCTAAAAAAATCTATAAATCTCAGAAGCAATTTTTTTCCTATTTTCCTCTGTTTTAAACAGTGTTGGATCTATACAAACTGCTCTACCACCTCTATTTGCTATTTTCTTATTAAGATATGGATTAATCGGAGCATGGTTGACCAAGTTATTGGTCCTATTTCTATTTTTTTCCACTTGCTCTAAGGATCTATAGTCCAGTAAAAAGTATTTATGTTTTTTATACTTTGTAGAGTAGAATGAATAATCCTGTGCAGTTGGGTGAAAGACTCTCCATCCATTATAGATTTTATAAGGATTTTTTGAATATTTTGAGCATCTTTTAACATATCCTGATCTGAGTCCCAAAAAAAAAAGAGTGAAATAGTGCTATTGTAGTGCTCAATTAAATTTGTACGTATTTACATTATTGTTCCTGGAGTGTGATATCATTTATAAGATCATTAAATTAAAAAAATGCTAAATAAACTACTATGGTGAAGTGATACTTATGCAAGTGTAATAAAAAAAAAGGAGATTACAACATAAAAAAAAAGATTCAGGAAATGAATATACAGATCCAAAATTGAAGTTGTAAAAGTTTATTAATATGTTGTAAAAAAAAGGAAACAAAACTTTCAGTCTTGCCCTTCCGCCTCTCTCCCTGAGTGCCCCATCCAATCCCTTGAAAAGGTGGCTACTATCTACAATATACATTAGGCATTATTACCAAGATCACCTCAGCTACTTCAGCTTAGAACTACAACTAACTGCTTCTATGCCAACATTTTGACTTTAGATCTCCTCTTTGCAGGAGAGTGTTTGTATAAGTTTGAATTGGAATCTCCAAATCTTTAAGAAGATTTTCTCGCTCTGATTTTGAGTTTACTAAGTACCTCTTGCTGTTTCTTAAGATTATTAATTTAACAGGAAACTCCCACCAATATGGTATGTTTTCCTTTCTCAGAGATAACGTTATTTCTCTAAACTCTTTCCTCTTTAAGAGAGTTTAACTCAGCATATCTGAGAATATTATCAACCCTTTATAAGGCGTTCCAAAATCTTTTGTTTCTTGTGATGCTTTTAAAACTGCATCGATGTATCCTGAGAAATGCAGTTTAACTATAACGTCCCTAGGTGCTTCTTTTGCCAAGTTTCTAGATGGAGGAATTCTAAACACTTTATCAATTTTATTATCTAGATTATCCTCAGGGGGAGCCAACATTTTGAAGAAGTTAGTGATAAAAGACTGTAGTTCGACTCTAGATACTTTTTTGAATATGCCTCTAATTCGCAAATTATTATATTATTAATGTTTTAAACTTTTAGTAGCATTTAGTACATTTCAGTAGCATTGTTTCTAATCCCAAGGGTTACTTCCTCCCTAATTTTATTCTGAAAGTCAGATAAAAGTGATGTTATTGTAATGATATAGGAATCACAAGGTTGTGGAGACCAGCAGCCAAGGTCAGCAATAATCCAGTTCAGCAACTTGTAGGTGAAACAGGAACAAGCTTTATTTAAGTGATCAGGAACCACACAATAATCTGGCAACGATACAGAGACAGGAAGTGCCTTATATAGGCCAAGAACCAGACAGCTGACCAGACACAGCTAAAGAGAGTTGTCACTGATTTCATTGCTTTTAGAGTCAAGGTATCAGATCTCAGGCAAATCTGCAAGAGGCAGGCTGGTGTACCAGTAGGGAAGAGGTTTAGCAACATGGAAACCAGGGTTCGAATCCCAGCAGAGTCAATTCCTCACAGTTATATTCAATAGCGTTAATGTTTCTTCTTTACATGCACTGTAAGTATCCCCAGGCTTCTCCTCGTGAGAGTTTGGGAAGGAGGGGAAGGGCAGGGTTTAAGAGGAGAACTGTCATTTATCTAATGAGTTTTCATTGGTCTTTGATTTTGGGGAAAATAAACTGTCATTAATAGCTGAACCAGTCTTTTTCCCTTTTCGGGCTTACTTTTAGCTGAATTACGCATTTTCTCTTTTCTTCTTTCTCCCTTTACTTTCTTCACAATCCCTTTTCTCTCCTTTTCCTTCCCTCCCTAATTTTCTTTTATAGTGTAGAAGTTGTTAACCTGTAGTTAACTCTTCACCCCACACTCTCCTCCGCTGTCCACTCCTGCCCCCTCTAACTTTTTTTTATATTATCTCTCTATACCTAACTTCTCTGACCTCACATTCACAGATATAGATTATATTGGTCTATAATCATTCTTATTCATACTTGTTATGTCCTATTTTATTAAATATATATTATAAACAATAGGGATGTTAAACTGCAGCCAATTTATACTGTCTATGCGTTTGCCAACACATATCTGGGCCTCAGATATAAATTTTGAAAAATTCTGAGGTAAAGACTGCTCATATGTATCATATAAGGAATTGCCTAAAGGCATACACTTCATACCATGGGGGTAACCCCATCACCCATAACAGTTTGAAACATCTGCTAGAGTGATCAATCCCTTTGTAAACAAAATAAGAGTAAACAATTCGACCACCCTCTGGGGGCTATTAAGAATAGCAAGTTTTCAAAGAAATGAGTGGGAGACTTGTTATCTCCCCCTCTTCCCTTATCTTTAAAAGTTAAAAAAGTTCAGTCTTCTTTCGCCACTGTGTATGGTCAGAATAGACTTGGTGAGGCGATAAGATGTACTTTTCCCCACTAAATGCTATTGTAAACCTAAGATAAGCACAACAGGCTCAGGAAGATCTAAGCACTCTGAGCAGTACTGGCACTCATTTAGGCAATTTTCTAGCTCAATGTCACTCTCAGTGCCCTCTCATTAAATCATCCACCCCAGATAGATGCTTCCAATCCACAGTACTAACCTGTCCTCACCCAGCAGCTTATAAGCTTGCCGGTTCCTCTGGAGGTCATAAAAAAAAAAAAAAATTCCCACCTCTCTGGAGTATCACTGGGTTGGACTAGGTCCAGTTAAATTCACCATTTGCCATGCAAAGTATCGCTCCTAACATTCAAAGTGCCCTTTACAGACAATGATTAGTATACATTCTTATGCTGGGGGAGACTGTCCATTGTCTTTGCCACTTTCATATCTAGGTCAAATAGTTGTATCCTCAGGTGTCCTCAATTCTTCTCATACGCTTTACAAATAAGCCCCTTTATGTATTACAGCCTGGGGTTCAAGCCACATATCTTAAAAGAGTATAGACGGATATGTATCGACTGTTCTCTTAATCCATAGATGTCGTTGGGGGTTTAACCTAGGTATACTAGGTTTCCATTAAGCTTCAGACTTAAACATCTGACTTACCCCCGTCAGTCCATGCCTTCATCGATTCAGAGAGAAATAGACCTCAGTCTCAGGAGAGTCCTGTCAATCTCCTCTCTCTGATCCGCAGTGACTCCACAGTGACTCTCCACAACAGCGCTCTCAGTCAGTCAGTGACCCCAATCCAACTTTTTATCAATCCAATCCTCTCTCACCCCAGCTTCATCCACGTAGACCATCGGACGAGTTAGTAGGTGAGCCGATTGTAGATCTGTTTTACTTGGGGTCAGTTTTAAACTTTTTGAAGCTGCTTGCATGAGAGCACCCTAGCCAGATAGCCTAGCAAATTCAATTGCATGATCAAAAGATTTATAATTTACTGATGATACATTTTTGTTAAAACTCTCACTAAATTACAGCCTTATTAAATTAGACAATTAGTTGTTCCCTCTGCCCTCACTAAAGCCCTCGTGGAGCCGTTTACGAGGGCCGATTCCTCAAAATGTTCCTTGCAGCCGACTTAGAGAGAATAATTGCAAAAATGGCTGAAAATAGCTCAAAAGAAGCAACGTAGTAACACACACACGTTAATCTATGGGGTGAACCAAGTCCTTCGCTAAAATCCCAATGAGCACAAAAAAGTGCCACTAGCGATACGAAAGCCTATACGTGCTGCCTCGCAGCAGATCGATCCTTCTTTCTACTGCTTCCCCCTGCACCCTAAACACGTCATCATGCTGCAGGGGTCGCCATTGATTGAGACCCCCACTGCATTTAAAATATGCAAAAATCCCGCCTCGGGTCCTTAAACGGCCCGCTGCACACTATAAACCAATCCCGGCTGCGGGTGTACTGTAAGTATCCCCATGGCACCTAACATTAAATCCACTCTATGTGGAGGTCCACATCGGGACCCCTGCAGTGTGCCTACATTAAATCCTTGCAGCGGGGGTCCCTGATCGGTTTTGATCGTGACACCCGCTGCATTTAAAATTAAAAATTTCCGTAAAGGTAGTAAAAGGACCCACGATAAAGAAAATATTAACCCCTGCCGCAGGGGTACTATAAGTAACCCCCGGCACCTAAAACTAACCCATCACTCATGGGGCTATATAAAGAGGCCCATGAGCCCCTAATGACCCCTATAACTCATGGGGCTCTATACAGAGCCCTAGGAGCCCTTAATTAACCCTATGTCTCTCAAAGGGTTCTATACAGAGCCCCATGAGCCCCTAATGACCCCTATAACTCATGGGGCTTCATACAGAGCCCCATGAGCCCATAATTAACCCTATTAGTCTCATAAGGGTCTATTCAGACCCTTATGGGACACTAATTAACCCCATTAGGTCAATAGCGGTCTATATAGACCCCTATAGGACACAAATTAACTCCTATTATAACACTATAAGTGCCATGAGGGTCATCCAGAACCCTCATGACACAAATTCTAAGCACTAAACTATTAAACCTAACTATACCTTATTAACCCCTCAACCCTAACTATATGCCCAATGGGGACCTCCAGCATAGAGGGTGGCTTGGTTAATAGTGTTATTAAGGACCCGTGGCGGGAATTTTGAATATTTTAAATGCAGCCGGGGTGTCAATTAATGCCGATCAGGGACTACCGCTGCAAGGGGTTAATTTGAAGACACTTCAGGGATCCCAATGGGGATCCCAAGCATAGGGAGGGTTAATTTTGGTGCCGGGGGGTATTTGGAGTACCCCCCATGGCAGGGCTTATGTTTAGAACTGCCACAAAGGTCCCAATCGGGCCCTCCACGGCAAGTGATGAGGTGTGAAGCCTGCAAGATCATCTTACAGACTCTTCACTTCTTCTGTCAGTTCGACACGGTCATCATGGAACGGCAGTGCTACGAGCTCATACTTTGCTAGCCGCAGGTCTAATTTAATAGTGTCGGTAAACTGTCATATTTCCAGCTTGCAGCCCTAATGTTTAAACCTTGTTATAAAATGTTTCTAATTTAATGGGGCTGATAATGTCTCTTGGTATTTGATAAATGGTGAATGAGATGGAATTTGCCCTTCTCCTTCTTGGGAACAATTCCCAATAATGAAGTATGTAACTTAGGAATTGAGTGGTGAAGGTAGGGGACAATCATTCAACCCAAATACATTTCTCTCATATGTTTCTAGAGAAACATAGGAGGGAATTGCTTTGCAGACATCAGCTTTCCTTGACAAGAATTATGTGAATATTTGTTTATAAAGTATATACGAAAACTAAAAAGGCAAATTAACAAATTAGCATTTTTAGCTAGACCTCACATTTTAGCTCATTGATTTAACCAAAGCACCATCTTGTTTAGCTGAATCAGAGTCACTACTCTAAACAGAGGAATCTGCAATATATCTATATATCTATTTCTTTTAGAACAGCAAAATATCAGGTGTTAATTCTCTCACTATGGGCATTCATGTTTGCATCTGCATAATGACCCCATCTACACATGCTCCCCTTTTTTATAACAAGCAATAGCCCTTTCATACATATCATGCCTAACAATTGATGCTCTTCCTGGTTCATGAAAGCATCTACTTGCCATCAAAGTAAATGCTTATAATCAATTAGAAAAGGTTTTCTGAATCTTTCTATACCTTCTCTTTCTTTCTTTCTTTCTTTCTCCTCTTTCTTTAATACATCCTTCTTACCATCCTCTTTCAGTTCAAAATAATTATTAAGAGGAAGAAGAAAAAATAATTCTATAAATTCACATTTCCATATTTTTTCTTTCATTTCCATTAGAACTTGCATCCCTATAGGGCTTAACTGGCATAATGACACCAATAATTCCTCTGTTGGTTAGAAGGTTGATATAACTTTTCCCCAAAAAGTAGCTTTTGTATGTTAAACCTGTGCTAGGTTCTGACACTAGTGCAGAAACAATAAGGAGTTGATAATGCTGATGTTGTCTGTGTTGGTGCTAGAGAAACTGCCAAGTCTACAGATGAAAAAATAGTTATAGGTGCTTTGCCTGCTATAAAAGTTAAACTAGGCAAACCTATCCAGGCTTTCACTAAGCTAACTCCAACTACATGTGTACCCTCAAACTGTGAAACTATAGCTTTTTAAGGCATTAATAAAAGATTGCAACATTATCACTATAACATGTACTATTGCAAATATTGTTAAAATTAACAGAATTGGTCAAAGACTTGGTCAAAGACTTACCCGAGATCCTCAAAACAGGGACTAGATAGATAGGCTTCATTCCTGTAGCTGTCGGTACCTCAGATTCCAGCACCCTATCCTGTTGCTGTCTGATGCTGTTGAGATGATCCTTGGTATGATGACCTAGAAGGAGAGACTGTACATCAAACATTTCCAATGTTAACATTTCCTGCTTTGAATGCATTCAGTTGCCAGGTCAAGCCCATGTGACAGCCATCTGCCCCAATGGTCCCGGGAACTGGACTTTTATTATCTGAATCTAGATTTAGATCAAAACTTCAATCTCTTCCCAACTATATCTCTAGAAGGGGATATATAATATATCCCCTATTACATATATAGTTGTGAGCGTACAGGCCGTAGCTCATGCTTGCGGGCTCACGTAGCGTAGCGAGGGCTGCGGGTAAGGGCCTCAGTTGCTGGGAAGGAGCGCGAGCCGCGGCCCTCGCGTAGCCGTACAAGCCGTTGCTCACGCTTGCGGATTCGCGGGCTCGCACAGCGAGGGCTGCGGGTAAGGGCCTCAGTTGCTGGGATGGAGGCCCTCACAAAGGGAAGGGAGAGAGGGGGCAAAGAGAGACAGGGAAGGGAGAGACGGGGCAAAGAGAGACGGCGAGGGAGAGGAGGCAAAGAGAGACGGGGAGGGAGAGGGGGCAAAGAGAGACAGGGGAGGGAGAGAGGGGGCAAAGAGAGACAGGGGAGGGAGAGAGGGGGCAAAGAAAGACAAGGGAGGGAGAGAGAGGGCAAAGAGAGACAGGAGGGGGGAGGGAAAGAGACATGGGAGAGAGAAATGTTTGGGGAAAAAACTTGATCTTGCCGTCATTTTTTGACGGGCAAGTCGCTAGTATATATATATTCCTCTGTCCCCTTGTTCTTGTGTCTTCAATCTTTCCCAGCCTCAGAGTCTTTTCTAGGGAACCCTGCCATCTCATAATATGGCCAAAGTATGTGTGCTTTAGCCTCATGACCATACCTTCTAGTGAACAGTTTGTCTTGACTTCCTGAAGTATTGATTTATTGGATCTTCTTGCAGTCCAATGGACTCTAAGCAGTCTTCTCCAACACCACAATTCAAAGGCGTCAATTCTACTGCGCTCAGATTTCTTTATGGACCAGCTCTCACATTCGTATGTTACTACTGTGAATACCATAATTCTAACTATGCAAACCTTTGTTGATAGTTTAATATCTTTACTTTTTAATAGCTTGTCCAAGCTTGCCATAGCATTCCTCCCCAGAAGCAAACGTCTTTTAATTTCATGACTACAGTCACCATCTTGGATCCAAGGAAAATACAATCTGTCACTGCCTCCACTTCTTCCTTGTCTATTTGCCAGGAAGTGAGATTTCTGTTTGCCATGATCTTCGTCTTTTTAACATTGAGCAGCGGGCCAACTTTTTCACATTCTTCTTTTACCCTCATCAATAAGTCCTTTAGTTTCTCTTCACTTTCATCCATCAGAGTAGTATCATCAGAGTATCTGAGGTTGTTGATATTCCTTCCAGCAATATTGATTCCGGCTTTGGATTCATCCAGTCCAGCCTTATGCATGATGTATTCTGCATATAAGTTGAATAAATAAGGTGACACTATACAACCTTGTCGCACTCCTTTTTCAATCTTGAACCATTCTGTGGTCTCATGTTCGGTTCTGACTGTGGATTCTTGGTCGACATACAGATTCTTTAGGAGGAGGATAAGATGATCTGGTACTCCCATCTCGTTAAGGACATGCCACATTTTGTTATGATCCACAGTCAATGGCTTTGGAATAGTCTATGAAGCAGAAGTAAATGTTTTTTTGAAACTCTCTCGCTTTCTCTTTTATCCAGTGGACATTGGCAATTTGATCCCTTGTGCCACTTCCTCTGCGGATCCCGGCTTGCACATCTGGTAGTCCCTGGTATATATATTGTTGGAGT
This sequence comes from Discoglossus pictus, assembly GCA_027410445.1. Lineage (NCBI taxonomy): Eukaryota > Metazoa > Chordata > Amphibia > Anura > Alytidae > Discoglossus > Discoglossus pictus. Next base: position 139,906,727 of record CM050166.1, on the reverse strand, counting down.
TGAGCTTGTAGAATCTTAAGCATTATATTGCTGGCATGTGAAATGAGTGCAATTGTTCGATAATTGGAGCACTCTTTGTCACTGCCTTTTTTTGGGATTGGGATGTAGACTGACCGTTTCCAGTGAAATGACCTTTGTTGAGTTTTCCACATGTGTTGGCATAAGGCAAGAAACACTTTCACAGCATCATCTTGTAGAATTTTGGATAGTTCAATGAGGATTCCATCACCTCCTGCAGCCTTATTATCGTCAATACATCCTAGGGCCCATCTCACTTCAATCTCCAAGATGTCTGGCTCCAACTCATTTGACAAATTATTGAGATCATCACTGCCTTTAAGATCATTCCTGTATAGATCTTCAGTGTATTCCTGGCACCTCTTCTTTATCTGATCTTCTTCTGTTAAGTCCCTACCATTGTTGTCTTTTATCACTCCCACTTTTGCATGAAAGGTGCTTTTTTGGTTCCCAATTTTCTTGAAGAGATCCATTGATGTAACCATATAATTCCTGCCCTGTGTATGACATGTATCATTTAATTGTCTTGTACTAGTTGATTAACATATCAGAACCAAAATTAGCTTTTTTCTTATATAAATTATGATACTGTGGCCTCATATTAAAGTGTGCATGACCGAATATATATCTGCTTCTGTTGCATAGTTGATCTCCCTTTTTCTAACAATAAAATCTTCCAGAGGGACCTTCATCTGGGTCATTTTCGACATCTATTAACCGTAATTAGATTGGCTGTTATCACTGCTAGTATATGATGAAAAACAGTGTCCTGTGCTGTGGAAACTGAAACAGCCACATGAGGATGAGATAAAACTGTATGCATACAATCAGATTCCCCAGCCCCATCATGCACTTGCTCCATCTTATTAAAATGATTCTCATTTAAATGATGCATTTCTTTATGCATCTGTACAACTGCCTTTTTAACATATATTCAGTCATAACATACAGTTTATGCCTGGTGCCTGCATAATTATTTATTGCAGCATCTTTTATTTCTTCTTTAGTCCTTCCTTTCTTGGTGGAGATTTATGTTTCATTATTCCCCATTTCTGCACATAAATTCTTTCTTTCTTCTATCCATCCCCATAACCTCTTTGACCTTTTCCCTCACCCTCTTACCCTTTTTGTTTGTGCCTTTATTTACATCAGACCTCAAACCTCTAGTGACCACTTACCTGCTCCCTGATCTGATGAGGTGACATCATCAACAGGCATCGGCCTAGATGACGTTGCATGCAACGCACTGACAAAGGGCTAGTCTCCCAAGAATCAGGATCTGACTCTGCTTTACCAAAATGCCAAAGAGGGACCACAGCAGGTGCTAGTGATAAGCTCCAGAGCAGTCTCCTTCCCTGGAGGATCCAGACGACACAACGGGAGCAGGTTAAATCCTGGAATTAGAGAGAAGTGAGCACACAGCAAATGGGCCTCTCAGGCGGGTGGGATCTAATTATAGGTCTGCAATGAGAAACTTGATCCATAATAGAATTCTAAGGTAAATTTAGGTCAGCATTGCTGGTATTATGGAATCTGGCAATAATGATGCCAGTCCTAAGTTTAGAGATAAGCTGACACATTAAAAAGAGTGAGTTGTAGCTCCTCCGACTTATATATTAACCAATCAAGCCAGGTCAAACTGCCACTTTCCTTCACTATGTTCAGTTGTGTTTTCCTTTTTTTTTTTGTTTCTACAGGGACGAGTCACATTATTGTGTCCACTTCCTACTTTTGATGTCAGAAGAGCATAGCCACGAGTAATGGCAGAGGTTATTTTCTGTGTAATTGTCACAGAATTAAGAAATATATTCCTCAAGCCAAATATCTTAAACAAGCATTGGTCAACATAAAATTGGCAAATGAACAGCACATCTGTAAATATGACTCAGTCACACATAACAAGATCTATAAAAATAGAGGTTCATATTCATGCACATTGTTTAACACTAAAGATACAGGACTTAGCATGGACTCTTAGCATTATCAAGTTTTCTTGCAATCCCACCACATAATTTCTTAGGTTTTATTGTTGCTTTTCATCTTATTAATATGTTTGGTTAGAAAATTGCTATTGAATCTTACTATATCATCCTTTGTTTATAAGAATAATAACAAACAGTAACTAATTATAGGTAAACTCATTTTACTTGCATCCTGTGATTATATTTTTGTGTTAGTAATGGTAAAACACCTTTACAGTCTTGTTGTTTTTAAAATTATGTTACTTGTATTTGGTTCAAGTGCAACTGCATAGTATAGATGACTGTGGTGTGCATTAAATAATATCGTAATCACATATAATAGTTGTCAAACTGTTATTTGTCGTCACGCTTGCGAGTCTCGTGAAGCGAGGTGAGCCATTGAGGCATTGAAGTCTTCCGAGCCCGCAAGACTTAGGCAATGAGCGCAAAAGGCAAAGACACTAACACTTACACCAACAACGCCAGGAACCCGGGACTTTGAAAATAAAACAAACGACGATCAGCCACACAAACATTCAGCAAACACACAGAGGAGAAACACACAGGGAAGGGAAAGGGGGGAGATACTGGAAAGAGATACATGGCATTCCCAAGCACAAAACTTGCAGGTTAATGAACCCCGAAGGCGCGCAAGTCGTTAGTAATAACATAATTGTGCAAATTGCGGTATTATTTGAAAATGATGTTACTGAATTTTGAGAAGCATTGGCTCTTAGAATTTAATTTTTTTATGTACTCTGACCCCCAAAATCATTATGCACAATTAGCATAATATACGTACATTTATGTACTCAGGTATTTTTAATGTTCAATATTTTACTATGTTACATATAATAATTATTTCTGAAAGGTCATAAAAGGGCAAAGTTTTGATGTGAATAGGTTACCTATTAAAAAGGAAGGATTGAATTACACTCAAATCTGTATTTGAATGTTCTAGAGTATATGCATTTAGAAATCTACAGCCTTATTAAATTGCGAGTCAGTAAATTTAAAAGGGCTATATTTAAGCACATATCATATTTTTTTTACAGAAGTTTTTAGTTAGTGAACTTCTATCCAACAGCAAGGTCTTCACTAACTAAAAACTTCTGTAAATAAAATATGCTGTGTGCTTAAATAGAGCCCTTTCAAATTTCCCGAATCACAATTTAATAAGGCTGTTAATCTGTCTCCCCAGGTTACTTATTGAAAACAATGAGCATAATAACAAATAATACTGGAGATATTTTGGAAAGGAAATTGCAGTTTAATTTCTACTATATGATATTCATCATTTTTGAATACATTTCTACTAAGTGCCTTCTTATTGATTGGTAGGTTTACTGAAAATATTTCTTCTTTCTTTAGATAAAAACATGTAAACAAATTAACTCATGATTACTAGCATTGTAACAAAATATATTAAGCACAGAAAATATACATTCATATTTACATAGGTTTATATCTTTGGAACAAAATATATTTTAAAAAGATTGCCAGTGTATTAAAATGAACATTTCTAAAATAATATTATTGTAAGGATGTTAGTCATTATATTCTGAGCAACACTTATCTAAAAGCATTTAGAATCTTAAAATAACAAGATGACTCAAGCACTTTGTTAGGATGGGGAAAATCTGTCTCTGGCTCTCTATCAACAGTTTAAAAAAAAACTGGAAAGAAAAGCAAAATGAAATCAAATGCAGTGGTAGAATATGTACATTAAATTACCTTCATGATTTTTTATTAATGTTTGGATGATTGATAGATGTATATGTATATGTTAGTACATCAAATTATTAGGTGGGTATTTCTCATGACACCCTTAAAGGAAAACAATGGAGAAAACTGTACTTCAAATTCTGCAACACATATGTTGTTGTTGTTTAGTCATTCAGTCGAGTCCAACTCTCCGTGACTCTATGGACCACAGCACGCCAGGTGCATCTCTCAGTCACTGCCCCTCTGAGCTCCATCAAGTTCATGTTCATTGCTTCAGTGACCTAATCTATCCACCCCCGGATGTGTCGTCCCCTTCTTCTTGTGCCTTTAATCTTTCCCAGCATCAGAGTCTTTTCTAGGGAATCCTGCCATCTCATAATATGGCCAAAATATTTGAGCTACAGCCTTCTAGTGAACAGTTTGTCTTGATATCCTGAAGTATTGATTTATTGAATCTTCTTGCAGTCCAAGGGACTCTAAGCAGTCTTCTCCAACACCACAATTCAAAGGCGTCAATTCTACTGCGCTCAGACTTCTTTATGGTCCAGCTCTCACATTCATATGTTACTACTGTGAATACCATAATTCGAACAATGCAAACCTTTGTTGATATTTTAATATCTTTACTTTTTACTAGCTTGTCCAAGCTTGCCATAGCATTCCTCCCCAGAAGCAAACGTCTTTTAATTTCATGACTACAGTCACCATCTGCAGAGATCTTGGATCCAAGGAAAATAAAATCTTTCACTGCCTCCACTTCTTCCTTGTCTATTTGCCAGGAAGTGAGATTTCTGTTTGCCATGATCTTCGTCTTTTTAACGTTGAGCAGCAGGCCAACTTTTGCACACTCTTCTTTTACCCTCATCAATAAGTCCTTTAGTTCCTCTTCACTTGCATCCATCAGAGTACTATGATCGGAGTATCTGAGGTTGTTGATATTCCTTCCAGCAATATGGATTCCGGCTTTGGCTGCTGTACAGATTTTTTAGTAGAAGGATGAGGGGATCTGGTACTCCCATCTCTTTAAGGACATGCCACCTTTTGATGTGATTCACAGTCAAAGGCTTTAGAATAGTATATGAAGAAGTAGTAAATTATTTTTTGGAACTCTCTTGCTTTCTCTATTTTCCAGCGGACATTAGCAATTTGATCTCTTGTGCCTCTTCCTCTGCAGAACCCAGCTTGTGCATCTGGTAGTTCCTGGTCCATGTATTGTTGGAGTCGAGTTTGTAGAACCTTAAGCATTACATCTCATCTTCCATACACATCGTTCAGTGTCGGCAGCTCCTCTTTGTCATTCACTTCACTGGCTTCCCTTAGCCTCCAGAATAAAATGTAAAATCTTGACCCTAACTTATAAAGCCCTCAACAACAGCGCACCCCTATATATCTCTGCTCTCATCTCCAAATGCTCCCCCACATGCCCTCTTCATTCTGCTAATGACCTTCTTGTTTCTACCACTCTTGTCACCTCCTCTCACTTCTGCCTGCAGGACTTTTCTTGTGCTGCCCTATTCTCTGGAACTCCTTGCCTCACTTCACCAGACTATCCTCCTGCCTTAAATCCTTCAAAACTTCAATAAAAATGCACCTCTTTAAAGAAGCCTATAACCTGCCTCCCTAACATGCTCAGCACTACTCTCTCCCTACTGTACCACATACAAACTTCAACCTTTAGATTGTAAGTCTGCGAGCTTCATTCCTGCAAGGTGCTTTAAGGAAAGCGCTATGGACACCGGTTTCCAAACTCAAAGACAATCATTGCAATGTGTGAATCTTGAACTTGTCATTGCCTGTAACTTAACTTATATATTGCTCTACGGAATATGTTGGAGCGTTACAAATAAACAATAATAATAATAATAATCGCTGGCATGTGAAATGAGTGCAATTGTTCAATAATTGGAGCACTCTTTGGCACTGCCTTTTTTTGGGATTGGGATGTAGAGTGACCTTTTTCAGTCTATTGGACATTTTTGAGTTTTCCAAATGTGTTAACATAAGGCAAGCAACACTTTCACAGCATCATCGTGCAGTATTTGGGATAGTTCAATTGGAATTCCATCACCCCCTGCAGCCTTATTATCAGCAAGACATCCTAGGGCCCATCTCACTTCACTCGCCAAAATGTCAAGCTCCAACTCATTGGACAAATTATTGAGGTCATCACTGCTGTTAAGATCCTTCCTGTATAGATCTTGAGTGTATTCCTGCCACCTCTTCTTTAACCGATCTTCTCCTGTTAAGTCCCTACCATTTTTGTCTTTTATCACACCCACGTTTGCATGAAAGGTGCCTTTTAGGTTCCCAATTTTCTTGAATAGATCTCTTGATTTACCCATTTGATTATCTTCAATCTCTTTGCATCGCTCATTGTAGAATGACTCCTTGTCTCCTCTTGCTATCCTCTGGAATTCTGCATTCAGTTGGACACAATAGGAAATACCCTGTGGGGTGTATTCCAGTCTGATTGTCTGGAGGCAATAGTGCCTTCTGATTGGTTTACATTTTGTATAGTTCAATGAGGATTCCATCACCTCCTGCAGCCATATTATCAGCAATACATCCTAGGGCCCATCTCACTTCACTCTCCAAGATGTCTGTCTCCAACTCATTTGACAAATTATTGAGGTCATCGCTGCTTTTAAGATCCTTACTGTATAGATCTATAGTGTATTCCTGCCACCTCTTCTTTATCTGATCTTCTTCTGTTAAGTCCCTACCATTGTTGTCTTTTATCACTCCCACTTTTGCATGAAAGATGCCTTTTTGGTTCCCAATTTTCTTGAAGAGATCCCTTGATTTGCCCATTCAGTTATCTTCTTCCATCTCTTTACATTGCTCATTGTAGAATGTCTCCTTGTCTCTTCTTGCTATCCTCTAGAATTCTGCATTTAAGACAAATCTGTTCTAATCTCCACTACCTTTCGCTCTCCTTTTTTCGTGGGCTACTTATAAAGCCTCATCAGACAGCAAGTTTGACTTCTTACTTTTCTTTCTTTTAGGGATATTCTATGTGGCTGTTTCCTGGATTTTGCTGCAAACTATGGTCTAAAGTTCTTAAATCTATTCTTTACTTACACTGCATATTCACAAGGGATATTATTTATTTGGTATTTACTTGGTCTGATGGTTTTCCCTCTTTTCTTCAGTTTAATTTTCAACTTTGCAATAAGAAGCTCATGGTCTGAGCAGCAGTCAGCTCCAGGTCTTGTGTTTGCTGACTGTATAGAGCTCCTCCATATTTGGCTGCAAAGTATATAGTCAATCTGATTGCTAGGTTGTCCACCTGGTGATGTTCATGTGTAGAGTAATCTCGGAGGCTGTTGGAAAAGGGTATTTGCTGCGACTAGACAATTATCTTGACAAAATTCTACTAATCTCTGACCTTCTTCGTTTTGTACTCCAAGGCCAAATTTGCCAGTTATTCCAGTTGTCCTTTGGTTCTCTACTTTAGCATTCCAATCTCCTATGATGATAGTAACATCTTTTCTTGGTGTTATATCTGTAACGTGTTTAATATCTTCAAAGAGCTGGACAACTTCAGCCTCTTCAGCATCCGTGGTTGGAGCATAGACTTGGATCACTGTGATATTAAATTACTTGCCTTGAATTCTATTTGAAATCATTCTGTCATTTATTGGGTTGTAACCGAGCACTGCTTTGGTCACTCTTTGATTGACTAGGATAGCTACTCCATTTCTTCTGTGGGATTATTGACCACAGTAGAAGATCTGGTGGTTGTCTGATGTGAAATATCCCATTCAAGTCCCTTTAATTTCACCAATTCCCTGGGTATCAATGTTAACCATGTCATTTCATTCTTGACCACATCTAGTTTGCCTTAGTTCATAGTTTTACTATTCCAGGTTCCTATTCTAAATTGATCTTTGTAGCAGCAGACTTTCCTTTCCCATTCAGACACATCCGCAGCTGGGTGTCCTTTCAGCTTTTACCCAACCACTTCATTAGATATGGTGTTACTTGTACTTGCCCTCTCCTCTTCCTCAGTAATGTGGTAGCACCTTCTGACCTGAGGGACTCATCTTCCAGTGCTATATTGTTATGTCTTTGGTTGTGCCTGTCCATAAAGTTTTCTTAGCAAAGATACTGGAGTTGGTTGCCAGTTCCTTCTCCAGTGAACCGCGAGGTAACTGTACTTCAAATTCTGCAACACATGGTGATACTCTATTATGAGCCACTAAAGTGATTGTGCACAGAACAACTAGTATAAACAATAATGCCGGATAAAAATAATTTTCAGTTTCCTCTCATAAAATATAGAAAACTAAACATGCTATGTATTTAGAAGTATGTTTGATAATTCTTTAATGGTTGTCAGTTAAGCTGCAACAAATTCACCATGGATATTTTTCCCCTACAGTAATGCTAGGGCAATATCAACATAAATTCTATACTTTATTAAGGAGACTACAGCAATTAAAAACAAATAAAAATGAGTTTAAAACAATTTGGATGAAACCATTTTTGATCTTTAAAAAAGAAAAGTTATAACAAATACAGTATTTTATTCTCAAAACAATGGGTTATAGACTTAAAGTGTATATATATATATATATATATATATATATATATATATATATATATAGAGAGAGAGAGAGAGAGAGAGAGAGAGAGACTGTTGAGCCTGCTCTCCAAAGAGACACAAGACTCTGCGAAAATTCAAACCCTGCTAACCACCGCTGGAAGTAGTACGACAGGATTAATTTTTGTGAATTATATTTCTCCAGAGCAATGAAGCTGCCCGGTTGTAGTCAGGGTGTTCCTGAATGTCCAGTAAAAATGTTTATGTAGATTATTTGTTTATTTTTCTTAAAGTTAATTACTACATCTGGATCCTTGTTTATGAGCCTTATCTCCTAAATCTACATGTTGTTGAACCTGTGGTAAACAGCCATCCTTGTCAAACTGGTGTCAGAAGTGGGATTTTTACCTTTTGTCTGTGATAAAGAAGATAAACCACAGCACAACATGGAGGACATGTTAAAAGCCTTGAAGCAGGCTGTAGCTGCTTAACAAGAGAGCAACAGAAAAGGGGCTATCCAGTTAGCTCAGACACAAGCTACTCTGGAGAAATGAATGGAAGATGAGCAAGAGTTAAAGCCGATGAATTTCTCCTAAAACTGACTGAGGAGGATGATGTGGAAATATACCTCACCATTTTTGAAAGGACAGTCATAAGGGAGGTGTGGCACAAAAGCTACTGGGTCAGCATCCTTGCCCCGTATTTGACTGCTAAAGCTTAGAAAGCTTACCTATGCATAAATGAAGAAAGAGTGATGAACTATGATGACCTGAAAGTGGAAATCCTTACCAGAGTGGGAGTTAACTGGAGTGTCAGGGTACAGAGACTGCACCCCTGGGATTTTTTTGACATACAGGCTTTCCGCTACCCAAGGGACATACTTGTCTATCCAAGTTCAAAATGCAGTTTCCCTGTTGAGGGAAGGCAAACCAAACCTGATCTAGAAGGAGCCCAGGAGAAAGAGACCAAGTGGATGGCAGAGAGAGACCAAAAAGCCACTGCAAGTGTGACTGCAGAGTAAGCAAGTGATACTGCAGGAGCCGTGACTGAGATCGCAGAGAAAGCAAAAGTGACTGCTGCGATGGCGCACAAGACTGCTGAGAAAGTAACAGAGATTGCTAAGAAAGCAAAAGAGGCCACTGGTGCAGATAAAGAACCATAAAGAACTGGAGCAAAATGATGTTGTTAACCAGGCCAAAAAGAAAATGACAAAGTTCTGTTCCCTACAGGGTGCAAGCCGAGTCTCAGTATGAAGCATGCTGAACAAATCATTGGTGGAGGTCTGGATCCAATCTGATGTACCGACCTTATCGGTAAGTGCAATGAAGATGTCTCCATAAGAAACATTTACAGACACCGCCAGCTGTGAATACTCCTGAGGGGGGGCATGCTAGCAAAAGAAAGTGCCTGACAATGATCTCGGCCCCAGTGAAAGGACAGATCAAATGGATGAATATAGCCAGGGCACTTGCAAAGGAAGAGTTTCCTGAAAATGATGAAGGAACTGGAAACCTTACCAAAGAGATAGATAAGGATGAAAACAGTCTGAAGATTGAGAGGGTGAAAGACAAAATCCCCTCATCCCTGAGAGGACCCGAATCAGAATATTGAGATGGATCCTAAAGGAAATGTAAAGTATCCCGGGAGCACTTTCTCTCAGGTCGCAGTAAAACAAAGCACTATGGACAAAGAGAGCCCAGACAGGAAACCAATAAAGCAAGATGTACTGATGAACCTATCCCAGTGGGCTGGTAGAGCCTACAGTGGAAGGCAAGCAAATTGCTATGAAAATGAAGGGTATCAGGATGATGCCAGATTACATTCCTAAAAGGAGAAGGAAGCCCACACTTCAGGACAACAGAGTGGCCTATAGGAAAAAGACACAGATGTCTATTTGGGAGCAGTGGAAGAGTCCTCCCATGCATAAGCTGAAAGAGGAATATATGCAGAAGCAGCTGCAAAAGGAGCAACAGGAGAATCAAGATCTCCTCACTAACCATATATCTCAGAGGATGAGCGATCTCTCAAATATGGAAGCACAAGAGAAGGCGGAGTGGCGTCTCTATTGGGAGCAGAAAAAATTAATGTGGCATAGCCAAGTAAAAGATCTATGCTTCCAACTCCAAGAGCAGAGGATGAATGATCCGTTTGAGATGGAGATACAGTTGTAACAGGGTGATGCATGTCCAGAAGAGACTAACCCTGATATTCAGGACCAGTATACATCAGACACTGTGTTGAACACAGAGCTAGGTCCAAAGAAAACTTATATGCATGGCACAGTGATGGAACTTGTACCCGAGAGACAGAAGGATGAAGAAAGGGTGGCGTAGCTACCAGAGATATTTTGGGAGGACCTGAATAAAAAGAGAGAGGAAATCCTTCAGTTGAATATACACCCTGAGATCCAGTGTCAGCAGAGTGAACGAGATTTACAAGCTATTGAGGAGAAAATACAGTTGAAGCGAGTAAAGAATGAGGCAAAGCAAGCAGAAAAACTGAGGAAAACTGAAGAGAAACAGTTAAAAGAATATGAATTACGGGTGAAAGCTGAGGATGCTGAAAATACCAGATTTTCTAAGAAACCGAATATTCTAAAGGCTTCTAAAATGTGTACTAGCCTATGGGTTGAGTGTAAACCTGAAGTTGCTGTACCGATTGAAATTTTTCAGCATGATCAGAAATTTGAGAGATACGTCCTGGCAGTGTTAGAGAGTAGCAGCCCTTATAAAATTGGAAGCATCGTGATATCGAGGATGCCTGGTTCGAAACACGAGACGGTTGAGGTGCAGATCCAAGAAATAGATGCACCCCTGGGAGAGGATATGCTTGAGGAGCCTATTAAGGAAACATACCAGAACAGAAACAAGATGGCAATAGGAAGCTGATCAAGTCTGGTGAAAATTTCCAGCCAGCCGAAGGGACCACTTGGAACAGGAAGAGTCAGATTATCTCTCCGACTAAATCTTGGGCACCAGACAGCTTGCCGAACTACAAATGTAATTGGGAGGAAAAGCTGAAAGTGAAACAGCTGGAAGATTTCCCTTCTCATAACGACTATAAGAATGAAGATGGGGAAACTAATAAGAGAGAGTTGGAGACGCTACCTAAAATGCTGAGGATGGGAGCCCAACCAGCTCAAAATGTCACAGAGCCTGACCATGGGTTACACAGACTGGTAACCCTGGTCAATTGTTACCTGAGCCAGACACCAACCCCCATCTAGAGGTGTTAGCAGAACCATGGAGTAATGTGGATGTGTTGGAGAGAGGAAAAGAAGTCAAACCTCATAAGCTAGCCAAGCTGAAAGAGCAAGATGTCAGTAGGCAAGAAAGAGCTTCACAGTTCACTCGTGAATAAAGGCGTCCTGATCATTAGTGTAAACCAAAATGCTCTAGTCCAAAGCTTCACCAAGAATCAGAGTTATTGGGGAGTGCAGAGACACCAAAATGTGATAAGCAGACACTGAAAGAGACCCGCCCCTGGGCAGGACCATGACCTCAAGTTCCAATTCTGACGGCACAATGTAGAGTAATGTTTTGCATGGCAAAGGGTTATTGAGTGGTGAGTGGCTCTACAGAATGCAGAGGGTTACTGCATGAGAGATGGCAGTGTGTCTACCTGGAACTACAGTGCCTTCTACGCCATGTGGTTGCCGTGTGCACCATTTCCGGCTTCTCGGCATGTCGCTCAACCCCATGTTGTTGAGCTTAGGGGTGGGTGTGTGACCATCTGCCCCCTAGAGGATGGTGCCATGTACAGAGTGTGAAGATTTCTTAACAGGAGTGATGGAGATAAACTCATGGAGAACGACAAATTTGTCCTGCTGGAGCTTCACTTTAAAGCCTGGAAAGCAGACATGGGAAGTACTGCTTATTTTCTGGCCTAAGTGGTGTGAGCAGAGTGAGGAAGCTGCAGCCAGAGGCTCGGAGGCCTAGCCAATGAGAAAAGCTGTAAAGAGCCTGGAAAGTACAGCTAGCAGAGAGAGATGTTAGCTGCCTGGATTGCTGCAAAGAGAGGACAGGGTGATAGTTTGCTCACACAGATTTCAAAGGTGAACAGTTTTGAAAAAGCTGCATTTGGAGTGCTATACTGCTGTTTCCCAGAGCTGCAAGTGACAAGTCCTGTTGGATATTGTGGACTGTTTGATTAGTGGAGTAAGAGGACAGACACGGGAAGTATGGGTGCTGCCATCAGAGAGAGAGACAAACCATGGAAGCTGCTATTGGAAACAAGTCCAATCTGCCGAGGACCTGTGCTGCAGACTACAGCCACCTGCGAGGCCGACTACATTACTGCAAGGTCAGAAACCCCTTTTATTTTATTTATTATCCTAAGGGAAAAGACTGTTGTGCTTAATGCAACTTTATCTTTTAGAGTACACTTGGTACTCGTTATAAGGGTCCCTGGGGTGGGTACTCGGAGAGAAGGGTGGGCCGGTATCCTGGCCACAAGGTGGCTCTATACCATATACTAGAGACTGTTTGTATCCTGGCCACAAGGTGGCACTAGACAAAGTACCTGAGACAGTTTTGTATCCTATCTACAAGGTGGCACTATATCGGCTAATAAATAACCGAGAGTTTGTAAACTATCCACAAATTCGAGAGACTGTTGTACTCACTCTCCAAAGAGACACAATACTCGGGGGAAAGACAAGCCCTGCTAACCTCCACTGGAAGTAGTACAACAGGATAAATTTTTGGAATTATATTTCTCCGGAGTAGAGAAGCTGTCCAGGTGTAGTCAGGGTGTTCCTGAATGTCTAGTAAGAACGTTTACGTAGATTTTCATTTTCTTAAAGTTAATTACTACATCTGGATCCTTGTTTATAAACCCTATAATAAACATGTCTCCTGCATCAAAAATCTACATGTTGTTGAATCTTTTGTTAAAAAAAATCACAGTGGTGACGGCCATCCTTGTCACAATATATATATATATATATATATACATATATATATATATATATATATATATATATATATATATAAATATATATATATATATATATATATATAAAATACCTAATATACCAGAGGTCATGATGCCAAAATATTTTCAAGTTAGTTAATGTACTTTTTTTCATCATTTAGGCATAAAATTCAGGTCAACAGTTGTGGAAGCACAGAGACCTAACCCACTGCACCACCAGCAACGCCCCAATTATATATATATATATATATATATATATATATATATATATATATATATATATATATATATATGTATATATATATATATATATATATATATATATATATATATATATGTATATATAATTTGTTTCTGTACTCTGTATGGTGGAGGGCTTCTCTTGCTCTTGTTCCTCACCATACACTAAATTTTATTCCTATAGACACAAGGAAGGTAAAGGAAGTAGAGGGGGGAGGCTCGCAATGAGCACCAAAGGCACTCATTGCGAGACCCGTGATGAGCACCAAAGGCGCTCCTCGGAAAAGGCCAGTAAAGTAGAGGGGGGGAGAAGTAAGGGGGGGCTTAAAATGAGCGCCAAAGGCGCATATTACGAGGCTGGTGATGAGCCACAAAGGTGCTCATCCCATGGTCAATAAAGTAGAGGGGGAAGAGGCTTGCAATAAGTGCCTCCCGTCAAGTAGAGAGGGGAGAAGTAGAGGGAGGGAAAGGCACTCATTGCGAGGCCTGTGGTATAATAGCAAATTTTACTCAAAATGAGTTTGAAATACAGTGATTGTCCAGACATTTAATTGATACAAATAATGAAAAATATATATTTCCTCACAGGGTTTACATGGTTATTATTGACACATATATCTTCCTTTGCACATGTGAGTCAGTCACCTCTTCAGTCATCCTGATTGACTCACTAGTGCACAGAAAGGATATCTTGAAATCCTGGTATGTATGTGGCCCTCCTTCCACCCCTGTTCTAGAGGGATACATCTCATTATATACAACAGCCAGAGTACAAGCTTATTTATACATACATACACACATCATGATATCTGCAGGTTATTTGTTCACCCCACCCACCACCCTCACACCAAACACAAACACCGATGTGTGTGGTGTGATATGAGACTCAATTGGCCTTGTTCTAGGCACACCCATGTCCACCTGGCCTCGTAGGTCCACCACAGCCGCTGGCTGAATCCAGTCCCTCAAGGTCTGCTCCCCTGCCCTGTATGTAATATCTGCAGGAAGCCCACCACCTGTAGCACATGCTGCTTTTGCCTCCTTTGCCATCTTCCTCTTCATCTTCACCTTGCTGTCCTCATATCTGTGTCTAACAGACTTTGTGTTCCTATTAGCGACCCCTAATGCTGCAACAACTGAAGCAACCTGGGCCCAGGCCTCCTGCTTCCGGCTAGCATTGACATCTCTCCGAACTTGTATGATCCTATAGCCGTCATTGACTTCCCTGTGGAGGACGTCCATCTCCTCTGGGGTATAATTGGGGACCCTGTACTTTGCCACAGCCTCTTGGCCTACCAACTGTGCCTTGGGCTCCTACCCTCCCTGTCCTCTCCCTGGGGCCGCTCCCTCATCCTCACTACCTCCCCTCCTGGGATCAGCCCCCTGACCCTCTGCCCCTCCACCTTGTGTGCCTACATCTGGGGGCACATCCCTCCCCCCTGCTGCTCTCTTCCACCTGACTTCCCAGACCTGGATCCCTCTCTCTATACCTCTAGCTTTTCTTACTCTCTTCACTCTCTCCTCCCCCTCCCCCTCTGGTGTACTCCTCACTCTCATCACTCTCTCCCTCTCCTCACCCTCCCCCTTTGGTGTTCTTCTCCCTCTCCTCACTCTCCTCCCTCTCCTCACTCTACCCCTCCAGTGTTCCCCTCTCTATCCTCCTCTCCTCTCTCTCTCCTTCTCCCCTCCTCTACCCTCCTATCATATCTGAAATTAAAATAAGGATAAATTAATATAAGATGTACTAGGAAATTGCCCATCAAGAATGACAGCAATAAAATTGTAAGGCTGGCAATGCTCTTTGACACAGAATGTGAGCCTTTTGCTCCTCTGAGCACCATTTGCGTGGTGCCCGCTGACTGCCGCTGGTTTTATTTTCAAAGTCCAGCGTGCCTGGCGTTGTTCGTGTAAGTTTTACAGTCTTTTTTGTTGTGTATTTTCTAAGTTCTGTGTGCCTGGCCTTGCTGAGACTTGTTTTCATCCTGTTTCAGAATTTTTTTTCGTCCACCATTTATTTTTCCCGCTTTGACGATTTTCGTTTGTTAAAAAAGACAAAATATGCCTCAAATTAACTTGCAACCTCACTCACAGGCTCCCTGGCTTTCCTCCTGTGTGTGAGTGTGTAAGTTAATTTGAGGCATATTTGTGAGTTTTTAAGTTTTTTCTCGTTCGGTGGTTCGGCAGTTAAAGTCATATTTTTGCGAGCCCCACAGTCCATCTACGTCCTTCGGGTCCTAAGTCATACGGGCTGTAATTTTGCATCCGTCACAAAGTCCAGGGGTCTTGTGATAAGGCCTCATTGCAGCTAAGTCCAGTGTGTCTCGGGATGAGCGCCAGCTAAGTCCTGCGTGTCCACCCCGCCAGCCTAAGTCCCGCGTGCCTCAACTGCTCGCTTCGCAAGGCTTGCAAAGCGCGACGACAGAAAAGATAGATTTAAAATGAGCGGATGCAGATCCAAATAAATATTAAATGTATCTAAAGTCTAGAAGCCAGAAAATGCATGTAATCCCATCCGTTGGCCAAATATATTTCAAATACTAAAAAGATTTGGCATTATCGGATCAATTGCTTTGACATTAGGAATATTATGTACAAACTCAAAATCTGCACAAAAAATATTCACATGCATCTTGACCCTTAGTATATGGAATGTAAGCATATAGTGACTCAAAGT
Source organism: Discoglossus pictus (assembly GCA_027410445.1). Lineage (NCBI taxonomy): Eukaryota > Metazoa > Chordata > Amphibia > Anura > Alytidae > Discoglossus > Discoglossus pictus. The sequence continues at coordinate 139,890,628 of CM050166.1, read as the reverse complement.
CCAAGCAAACTAGGTATGTTTCTTTATCAATAGTGTTGTTATTTAATCTTAATAAAATATATTTGGTTTGATAACCTGTATGTAGGATTGAAGTCATTTAACAAAACCCTTCAGTATTTGATCCACATATACACTACTGTTCTATGTTAAAAATACTGTTCCTGATTCTATTGGTCTTCCTAGGGGGTTCTGGGTATCTATAAAATGTTGCTATTGTTGGATGATTAATTGACATATTGTCAAATTATTTTTTACATAAAGTCCATGCAGAGGCCTATATCTAATATGTGTTCCAAGTCTTTTTTTATTTTTTATGTTTTCGTTGAAACAAATGTAAGGATTTTGTAACATCTTTTGTCTCTCAAAAGCCTCAGATTCTCCTCTTTGTATTTATTTCGATCCATTACCACAACCTTTCTACCTTTATCAGATAAAATGTCCTTTTTATTTTCACAGATTACTTGTTTTTCATTATAAGTTATATTTTTATTATTATCTTCATATCTTTTACTTGATCTTGTCTCTAGTTCTTTTGCTACATGTTCAAAAAGATTTCTATGGTAGATGAAATGAAGATGTAAAATAACCTTTTCCATCATTATTTTCTAGCTCATTTTACACTAATACGGACATAAGTTCTTTCAGTCATCACCAAATTTTCAAAATGTGTTATTTCTCTGGCTTTACAATATTTCTGTAAAGCAAGTTTCCCTCTGAATATATGTAAATCCTTCACCTATTCAAATCATTACTTGTAGAGGAAAAGGACAACCCTCTGGATAGAACAGCCATGTGAATCTTATTTAATTTCGGTTTGAATGGATTGAAGACCTGATATTGTTTACTACCTTTTATACTTAAATAGAGACTGGCCCGTCAATAACATTTTAAAGCTGGGAATGCTGTTTGCCACACAATGTGAGTCTCGGACACTGTTAACCTTTTGGTATCTACAAAGAAGTACAATTATAGTATTATTTTTTTAACATTCAACTTGTATTTCAACAACTGTTAAACCATATTAACCTTTTTAATTGTCATGTATGCAGTAATAATATAACAATGGATGAAATTTGTATGAATATGTATTGTGAACCATTACATAAACCTTTGTAACATGCAACTTATATTGGAAACAGTAGTCAACCAATTCTTTTTAATAATACTAACCTTTTTTTAATTTTGGGCTATGCATGAGTAACATAACAATAGGTCAACTTTGTATGAATGAGTATTTTAAATTATTACTGAATGCTTCTTACCATGCAACTTGTATTTGAACTACTGGTAAAGCACATAGGTATCGAATCCAGAGGAAGGCAAACAGTAAAAAAAAAAACAATAAATCTTGGCCAACTGTATCACAGGGGGAAACAAATTAATTCCTTCCTCACCCCATTAACTGGCGATCGGATTACTCCCTGGATAAATCCTCTCTATGGGCCTCATTCTATTATCGGCCGCAGCCGCTGCGGGGCCGCAAGGACGGGCCGCAAGCTTTCCGGCTATTCTATTCCCCTCCGGCCGGGGATTCCGGCAGGCTTGCGGCCGGTGCCTTGCTATCTCTTGCGGCCGATCACGCCAGAGGAAAGCCTTTGATCTAAAACGGCCGCAAGAAAATCGGCCGTAAGAAAAGCCTGGTTGCTATTCAATTGCTCCGGGAACCCTGTCTGCAAGGCTAAAAACGAGCCGCAGCTTACTTGCAGCAAACAGTTCCTGCTAGCAACAATTAAGCACATAAAATAGCTCAAATAAAGCCATCCTGCACTTTGCGGAGTCTATAAAGTGATATTCGGTGTTAGCAAAAATAGCACATGCTATACACAAATCCATAAAAAAAAATTTTTTTAATATACGTAAAATATACATGTAAAAAGTCCATAGGGCTTGGAGCACCTCAGACACACCCACGCCGCAGCCGGAAAATAAACAGTTAATTTGAACTCGGATTTGGGCTGATGTGCAAGCTTGAGAGGGGGTTACTTTTAATCCTCATGTCCCCCAATATGATCCCTAGCATTTACAGAGCTGTACAGTGCAGGCTTGAATTTATTTTTGAGTTTTTAGATTTCACAGCTTACGGCCTGTTTCAAGATATGCGGCCGGCCGTAAGGGGAGATCCTTGCCGGGCCGTATAATAGAATCGCGAGTTAACAGAACCCCCGCAAGGAATCGCAGCCTTACGGCCGATTTACGGCCGATAATAGAATGAGGCCCTATGTAATTATACATTTAAATTTTACAACAAATGATAATCCTCCTACTAACATGAACCCTTAATTACATACAATGAAACAACGTTTCAGTCCTTGGAAAACACAATTATAGCATTAAAAACATGAATGTAATGTATTAAAATTGAAACATGAAATTTAAGAAAATGCAAGGTAACTGTTTTGTGGGGCCAATTCTGGCAAAATTCACTTCCAAGACATTGTAATTTTGTATAACGAGTGTTTATTGTTGTTTTTTTTTGTTTGTTATTTTTGTAGTTCTTGAAAATGGCACATAGAGTTTCCTATGTTACATAGTGATCCACTAAAAAGAGATTGCCAGACATTAAAGTTCATCCGCAATGCTATTTGATTTTGTGCTTGAATGAAACTCATCAATAAATGATATAGATAAGTTTTTCCTGATCCACCAGGTCATCTAGATAGAAATAATGCTCTTTGAGCAAGTCATCCTCTAGTGCTCTTTTTATGGAGTTAAATGCTTGCAATTATAATGTATTTAAAGTTGCAAAGTTTTCTTGTGTTATTTGGTTTTGAAGCTGAATATCATATTCTTCAAAGTTTATTTAATCTATGAGTACTGGATCTGGCAGTTTAAATTTGAAAAATGTAATCCACGACAGAGAAAGAATTCTTGAATTTCAATTAATACTTTTAATTCTGCAATAGGCTCATTGTAGACATATTCGTTTTAAATTTGTCCCACAAAGCTAATGCATTTGGAGCATTTGAGAAGATGCAAATGAATGCAAATTGTTCTCTCAGCTGCCGTGGCATTTGATACAGTGCTGCTTCTTCTAGACATCTTTTCCATTCTGTATCATCAGCCAGGAAGTTTCTGTGTCGCGCAGCTAAATGAAATGTGTCATAAACTGTGTCATTAACTGTGTCTCAACTGTTCAAAACTTTGTGCACCAGGAACATTTAAAAGTAGTAAACATAAGCAGAAATGTTCAAGGTCTCTTGGACTTACAGTGTAAATTCTAGTTATAATTTTATTTCCACTGAATTTTCTTTTTCACCATAATCAATTAACAAAAACATAATTATATGGAATATTAATGTATAACAATTCCCTTGCCTCCAAGTCAGTACAATTTAATTAAAACCACGCAGTTAGTGTAGTTTTGCGATGCTCACTTTGTGCCAAAGCACTTCTTTCATTTCCAACATTAAAGTAAACTAAGTGTCTTTGGGGCAAATGTACAGCTAACTGATATACTGCATGTGAGCGATCATGCATTTCAAATTTTAGAAGACGCCACATTGCTTCTGTCGCACGGGCGCACTTACATTGCGAACATCTACATGAGATGCAAGTTCATCATGTAATAAATCAATTTGTACTGGATTTTCTGTACTTTTAACCGATACAGTAGCTGCATCATAGCCTTTGAAAATATATTTGTAGACGTATTTAATGGATTTTATAGAAGTGCAAGCTTCCACATGAATGTGTGCATTATGCTTAATCAGAGAATGTGGATTGTATGGCACCACATATCTGTTATCAACTTTTTTTTCACAAATAATGGCATTTTGGCTTCTTCTATATAATGGATACCCATCACAATTAGCATACGTTTTGTCTCTATAATCTTTTGAAAATTCTTTAGTGCATTTTTTTATTTTTCATACATAGCGATTGTGGTCCATGAATCATGCGATGAGTTACAATCTTTTATAGTTTACCATGTATTTTTGCAACTGGTAGTTCAGCAGTAATCACTGAATCCACTTTATCACCAGTATCCAATTTATATTTCTCTTGAAGGATTATAAGAATACTAGCGACTTGCCCGTCAAAAATGAAGGGGCAATAAAAAAAAGTGTTGAACTGCTGTTTGCCACACAATGTGAGTGTACTGTGTGCCTCAACTATATAGATCCCTATAACACACTAATGAACGCATGTAAATAACACTATAAGTGCCATGAGGGTCATCCAGGACCCTAATGACCCAAAGTGTAAGCACTACACCATTTTAACCCAGTCTCTTATGGGGGTCTATACAGACCCTCATAAGCCTCTATTTAACCCCATTAGTCCCATAAGAGTATTTAAAGACCCTCATGGGACAGTAAGAGGCTTAACATTACCCCGTTAGTGCTATGAGGGTTCTCCAGTACCCTCATGACACTAAGTATAAACACTACACTGCACTATAGCCCCCTAATAAACCATTAAATGTAAACTAACCCCCCTCTACACTAACCTATTAACACCTACACTACCTACCTACACTACCTACCTACCCCCTAATAACCCCCCCAAAACTCTAATTACAGAAAAGAAAAAATACTAAAGTCACCAAAAATAAAAAATCTACATTACATAAAATAAAAAAAACTAAGTCACCAAAAATAAAAAATCTACATTACAGAAAAGAAAAAAAACTGTCACCAAAAAAAAGAAACATTACAGAAAATAAAAAAAAATACATTACAATACAATACAATACAATACAAATAAAATAAAATACAATCAATGCTATCTATCGAAAATACATCCCCAATCTATCTAATATACAATACATCCTATCTATCTAAAATACATCCCCCAATCTATCTAATATACAATACATCCTATCTATCTAAAATACATACCCCTAACATACATACAATACTATATAATATACAATAAACCTAACTATCTAAAATACATCCCCCAATCTAACATAGAATACTATATAATATACAAACATCCTATCTATCTAAAATACATCCCCCAATCTAATATACAATAAATCCTAACTATCTAAAATACATCCCCCTTTCTAACATACAATAAATTATATCTCTATATACAAACCCTAAATCTAAGCTAAAATAAAATAATTAAGACCACTTACCTTTGCATATGTCCCTTTAGATCAGCAACCTAGGAAACACATTTACAGAAAATAAATAAACATTCTAAATATTCTAAATATTCTACTCACCTTTCCAGCATGTCCCCGTCCTTCTTTTCCTCTCCGGCGCGGCCCCTTTTGAAAAAAGAACATTACATTAGTACAGCATACATAAACATAAAGAAATAGTAAAATAAACAAAATATACATTGTACTTACCGCTCTGCGATGTCCCCGGCCTCCTCCTCTTCTGCCCCGTCCTCGAACAATCCACGCTCTATAATAAAAAAAGTTAATAAAAACTAACTGAGATCCACACTCGTGGATCTCCCCGACGCTAATGAGCCTCCTACAGAGTTTTCCAGAAGAAAATTGGCAATGGCGGCTTCTGATTGGCTGAAAACGCTGTCTATCAAATTCAGTCAATGAAAAGACGCCAATGTGTGAGCCAATCAGAAAGAGATACACCCCAAAATCCCAATCTGATTGGATAATGCACCTGTCAATCTTTATTTAAACCAAGCAGAAGGATTTATTGCCATCAGCCAATCACAATGGGATACACCCCCATGGGGTGATTGGCTGAAGACATCTGCACCTTCTGATTGGCTGTAATACTGATTGACATTGACAACAGCCAATCAGAAGGTGCAAATGCCTTCAGCCAATCAATACGTGGGGGTGTATCCCATTGTGATTGCCTATTGTCACTGCAACCAATCAGAATGCGCAGATGCCTCCAGCCAATTACCCTGTGGGGGTGTATTCCATTGTGCTTGGCTGAAGGCATCTGTGTCTTGTTATTGGTTTAAATAAAGATTGACAGGTGCATTATCTAAGAGTGGGATTTTGGGGTGTATCCCTTTCTGCTTGGCTCACACATTGGCGCCTTTTGATTGGCTGAATTTGATAGACAGCATTTTTAAGCAATCAGAAGGCGCCACTGCCTATTTCCTCCCGGAAAAGGCTCTAGAGCGCCGTTCCAGGGCGGGCAGAAGAGGAGGGGCCACACCGGAGAAGAAGAAAAGAAAAAGGACGGGGACATGCTGGAAAGGTGAGTAGAATATTTAGAGTAGAATGTTTATTTATTTTCTGTAAATGTGTTGTACTAATTATTTTTTTCCCCCTAGGTTGCTGATCTTAAGGGACATCTGCAAAGGTAAGTGGTCTTAATTATTTTATTTTAGGTTAGAATTAGGGTTTTTGTATATAGATAGCATTTATTGTATCTTAGATAGGGGTATGTATTTTAGATAGGATGTATTGTATATTGTATATTATTGAATATTAGATTGAGGAATGTATTTTAGATAGATAGGATATATTGTATATGATTTAGTATTGTATATTAGATAGATTGGGTGATATATTTTAGATAAATAGGATGTATTGTATATTAGATAGATTGGGTGATGTATTTTAGATAGATAGGATGTATCGTATATTAGATAAATTGGGTGATGTATTTTAGATAGTTAGGATTTATTGTATATTAGATTGTGGCATGTATTTTAGATAGATAGGATGTATTGTATATTAGATAGACTGGGTGATGTATTTTAGATAGATAGGATGTATCGTATATTAGATAAATTGGGTGATGTATTTTAGATAGTTAGGATTTATTGTGTATTAGATTGTGGCATGTATTTTAGATAGATAGGATGTATTGTATAATAGATAGATTGGGTGATGTATTTTAGATAGATAGGATTGATTTATTGTATGTTAGATAGATAGGGGGTATTGTATTTTATTTGTATTGTATTGTATTTTATGTATTTCCTTTTTAGGTGTTTAATTTTTCTTTTCTGTAGTTGGGGGGGGGGGTTGTAATGTATTTTTTTTTTGTAATGTTCCTTTTTTGTGACGTTTTTTCATTTTCTGTAATGTAGATTTTTTTTTTTTTTTGTGATTTAGTTTTTTTTTATTTCATGTAATGTAGATTTTTTATTTTTGGTGACTTTTTTTTTTTTTTTTTTTTTGTAATGAGTGTGTTGGGGGGTTTATTGACCCCCATGAGTGACAGGGTTAATTATAAGTTTATGGTGGTCTGTATTGACACTCATGAGTGACAGGGTTAATTATGGGTTTATGGGGGTCTGTATTGACTCCCATGAGGGAACGGGTTAATTAGGTGCTTATGGGGGTCTGTATTGACCCCCATGAGTGTCAGGGTTAATTATAGGTTAATGAGGGTCTGTATTGACCCTCATGAGTGACAGTGTTAATTAAGGGTTGATGGGGGTCTGTATTGACCCCCATGAGTGACAAGGTTATTTAATGTATTATGGGGGTCTGTATTGACCCCCATGAGTGCCAGGGTTATTTATTGGCTTATGGGGGTCTGTATTGACCCCCATGAGTGACAGGGTTAATAAAGTGCTTATGGGGGTCTGTATTGACCCCCATGAGTGACAGAGCTAATTATAGGTTTATGGTGGTCTGTATTGACCCCCATGAGTGACAGGGTTAATTATGGCTTTATGGGGGTCAGTATTAACCGACATGAGTGAAATGGTTAATAAAGTGCTTAAGTGGATTTGTATTGACCCCCATGAGTGACAGGGTTAATTAAGGGCTTATGGGGGTCTGTATTGACCCCCATGAGTGACAGGGTTAATTAAGTGCTTATGCGGGTCTATATTGACCCCCATGAGTGTCAGGGTTAATTATAGGTTTATGAGGGTCTGTATTGACCCTCATGAGTGACAGGGTTAATTATGGCTTTATGGGGGTCTGTATTGACCGACATGAGTGAAATGGTTAATAAAGTGCTTAAGTGGGTTTGTATTGACCCCCATGAGTGACAGGGTTAATTAAGGGCTTATGGGGGTCTGTATTGACCCCCATGAGTGACAGGGTTAATTAAGTGCTTATGCAGGTCTATATTGACCCCCATGAGTGTCAGGGTTAATTATAGGTTTATGAGGGTCTGTATTGACCCTCATGAGTGACGGGGTTATTTAAGGGTTGATGGGGGTCTGTATTGACCCCCATGAGTGACAAGGTTATTTAATGTATTATGGGGGTCTGTATTGACCCCCATGAGTGCCAGGGTTATTTATGGGTTTATGGGGGTCTGTATTGACCCCTGTGAGTGATGAGGTTAATGAAGTGCTTATGGGGGTCTGTATTGTCCCCCATGAGTGACAGGGTTAATTATAGGTTTATGGTGGTCTGTATTGACCCCCATGAGTGACAGGGCTAATTATGGGTTTATGGGGTCTGTATTGACCGGCATGAGTGACGGGGTTAATAAAGTGCTTATGTGGGTTTGTATTGACCCCCATGAGTGACAGGGTTAATTAAGGGCTTATGGGGGTCTGTATTTACCCACATAAATGACAGGGTCAGTTATGGGTTTATGGGGGTCTGTATTGACCCACATGAGTGACAGGGTTAATGAAGTGCTTATGGGGGTCTATATTGACCCCCATGAGTGACAGGGTTAATTATAGGTTTATGGTGGTCTGTATTGACTCCCATGAGTGACAGGGTTAATGAAGGGCTTATGGGGGTCTATATTGACCCCCATGTTTGACAGGGTTAATTAAGGGCTTATGGGGGTCTGTATTGACCCCCATGAGTGACAGGGTTAATTAAGATCTTATGGGGGTCTGTATTGACCCCCATGAGTGACAGGGTTAATCAAGGGCTTATGGGGGTCTGTATTGACCCCCATGAGTGACAGGGTTAATTAAGATCTTATCGGGGTCTGTATTGACCCCCATGAGTGACAGGGTTAATTAAGGGGTTATGGGGGTCTGTATTGACCCCCATGAGTGACAGGGTAAATTAAGGGTTTATGGGTGTCTGGATTGACCCCCATGAGTGACAGGGTTAATTATGGGTTTATGGGGTCTGTATTGACCCCTGTGAGTGATGAGGTTAATGAAGTGCTTATGGGGGTCTGTATTGTCCCCCATGAGTGACAGGGTTAATTATAGGTTTATGGTGGTCTGTATTGACCCCCATGAGTGACAGGGCTAATTATGGGTTTATGGGGTCTGTATTGACCGGCATGAGTGACGGGGTTAATAAAGTGCTTATGTGGGTTTGTATTGACCCCCATGAGTGACAGGGTTAATTAAGGGCTTATGGGGGTCTGTATTGACCCCCATGAGTGACAGGGTTAATTAAGTGCTTATGCGGGTCTATATTGACCCCCATGAGTGTCAGGGTTAATTATAGGTTTATGAGGGTCTGTATTGACCCTCATGAGTGACAGGGTTAATTATGGCTTTATGGGGGTCTGTATTGACCGACATGAGTGAAATGGTTAATAAAGTGCTTAAGTGGGTTTGTATTGACCCCCATGAGTGACAGGGTTAATTAAGGGCTTATGGGGGTCTGTATTGACCCCCATGAGTGACAGGGTTAATTAAGTGCTTATGCAGGTCTATATTGACCCCCATGAGTGTCAGGGTTAATTATAGGTTTATGAGGGTCTGTATTGACCCTCATGAGTGACGGGGTTATTTAAGGGTTGATGGGGGTCTGTATTGACCCCCATGAGTGACAAGGTTATTTAATGTATTATGGGGGTCTGTATTGACCCCCATGAGTGCCAGGGTTATTTATGGGTTTATGGGGGTCTGTATTGACCCCTGTGAGTGATGAGGTTAATGAAGTGCTTATGGGGGTCTGTATTGTCCCCCATGAGTGACAGGGTTAATTATAGGTTTATGGTGGTCTGTATTGACCCCCATGAGTGACAGGGCTAATTATGGGTTTATGGGGTCTGTATTGACCGGCATGAGTGACGGGGTTAATAAAGTGCTTATGTGGGTTTGTATTGACCCCCATGAGTGACAGGGTTAATTAAGGGCTTATGGGGGTCTGTATTTACCCACATAAATGACAGGGTCAGTTATGGGTTTATGGGGGTCTGTATTGACCCACATGAGTGACAGGGTTAATGAAGTGCTTATGGGGGTCTATATTGACCCCCATGAGTGACAGGGTTAATTATAGGTTTATGGTGGTCTGTATTGACTCCCATGAGTGACAGGGTTAATGAAGGGCTTATGGGGGTCTATATTGACCCCCATGTTTGACAGGGTTAATTAAGGGCTTATGGGGGTCTGTATTGACCCCCATGAGTGACAGGGTTAATTAAGATCTTATGGGGGTCTGTATTGACCCCCATGAGTGACAGGGTTAATCAAGGGCTTATGGGGGTCTGTATTGACCCCCATGAGTGACAGGGTTAATTAAAATCTTATCGGGGTCTGTATTGACCCCCATGAGTGACAGGGTTAATTAAGGGGTTATGGGGGTCTGTATTGACCCCCATGAGTGACAGGGTAAATTAAGGGTTTATGGGTGTCTGGATTGACCCCCATGAGTGACAGGGTTAATTATGGGTTTATGGGGTCTGTTTTGACCCCTGTGAGTGATGAGGTTAATTAAGTGCTTATGGGGGTCTGTATTGTCCCCCATGAGTGACAGGGTTAATTATAGGTTTATGGTGGTCTGTATTGACCCCCATGAGTGACAGGGCTAATTATGGGTTTATGGGGTCTGTATTGACCGGCATGAGTGACAGGGTTAATAAAGTGCTTATGTGGGTTTGTATTGACCCCCATGAGTGACAGGGTTAATTAAGGGCTTATGGGGGTCTGTATTTACCCACATAAATGACAGGGTCAGTTAAGGGCTTATGGGGGTCTGTATTGACCCCCATGAGTGACAGGGTTAATTAAGATCTTATCGGGGTCTGTATTGACCCCCATGAGTGACAGGGTGAATTAAGGGTTTATGGGTGTCTGGATTGACCCCCATGAGTGACAGGGTTAATTATGGGTTTATGGGGGTCTGTATTGACACCCATGAGTGACAGGGTTTTTAAGGGGTTGATGGGGCTTTATATAGAGCCCCCTGAGTGATAGGGTTATTTTTTTTTTATTATGGGTCCTTTAAGGACCTTTACAGTCCTTTAAGAACCCGTAAGGCAGGAAATTAGAATTTTCATTGCAGCGGAGGTCCCCGATCGCGTGCAAGGGTTAATGTGGGGTTAATGCAGGTTTTCAAGCTTATCTGGGATCCTGTGCGGTTAATCTCGGATTCCTTCTTGGGTAAGTTGTACGTGGGTGGGCGGTCCGGGTCATGGAGCCTTGTTTTCGTTTTTTTTCGGCAGCCATTTTTTCTCTTGTTTAGGGGATTTTCATGTGTCTAAACTCTGGAGTTTGGACTTAAATTGAGGTGTTGCAGAGGTCCTGGGTGCCCTCCCCCCTTCCTGCTGTGGTTAAGCTTTTAAAATGTTTTTTATGTGTATTTAGTGTGTTTTTAATGTTTTCAGGTGTGCGCGGTTCGGCCGTTAAGGTCGTATTTTTGCGAGGTCATAATGTTTTTTTTTTAAATTCCCTCGTCTCGTATTTTTTTGTGTAAGCCTGCATATAGTGACTGCGTGTTAGATTTATTTTGGTAGTGCCGCTTGTGTGGGTGTTTGTAACCACGTGTGAGGCGTCGTAGAGCCTCCACCTCTGCAAATGCGGCCCCTCGCCTTCCACAAATGCGGCCCCTATGCGAGGGACGCAGTTCTTGCGAGCTCGCTTTGCAAACTCGCAAAGCGTGACGACGATTCAGAGTTTGACAATTATAATATGTGATGTGCATGTGGAAGGCCTCTTTTTAAAAAAACTTTTATGGTATAAACATGAGCCAGACATTTGCCAAATAACTGACTTATGGTTATGTCACATATTAATTCAGTTAATTTGATTTTCAAGATGCTTGCCACTAAATCTGGTCCCTATCGGAAACAGTTTGTCCAATTAGAAGATTCTGTACAATCTCTGGCCATTGTGGATTACATATAAATGTTACAAATAAATCTGTTTTTCCAAATTTAGTTACAATAGCCATAGAATCATTGTATCTTTCTAGCATATTGCGAGGAGATTCTTGGAAAGAAGAAGGTAAAATGATGGCTTTGTCAGCTGGCAGCTCTCTGCTTGTAGCTACCTCAGCGACATAATCCATCAGTCCACAATACTGTTCTATTCGTAGTTTATCTTGTTGATATTTGATGACATTTAAATTATTTGCCTCAACTTGCAAATATGAATCAATGATCCATTGTTGTGTCCGTTTTCCACCACATAAAATAGGATTAAATCCATCTCGAAGGCAGTTTGAGCCACTTTAAATTTAAGCATGGAAATATTATTTCTGACACGTACTTTAGAATTTGGGTAACTGCCAAGTGTTAATTTGGGTTGCCATCTGGCTTCCAGATTGGGGTAAAAATGGGATATGTCATTGGATCTAAATTAGTACCTAATATACTTATGTTGATGTAAGGTTGCTCGTCATTTCTGGGATATATTCTAATATCCCTCTGAAATGGTGGTTCTCCCTCATAATTTTGAACCATTCCAACCTCATTTGATGTTGGTAAGTTGTAATGGCGTTTATCAGTATGGCCATCTCTTTTAAGCACCATATTGACATTTGGTATTGGTAATTGATGTAGTTCTGCATGAATTAGTTGTTCTTGTTTTATTTCTGACAATCACATAAATAGTTGTGAGCAATACGGGTTGTTGCTAATGCAAAGCGAGGGCCACAGTTGCTGGCAAGGAGCACCAAAGGACAATTTTAACTAAAGGACAATTCTGAGAACATATATCAATAAGACTCTCTAGATCATCATTAGAATTGGTATCAGATTGTTCAGCAACATTTTCTAAATGCTTTTGTTTTTTAGTTCCCTTCTTGGGCTTGGATGCTAGTTTGTCAGCAGCTAGTCCTTTACTTGTGAGTCTCTCCCATTCTTTTTGTCATCGAATTTCCTTTTGCTCCGGCGTCTGTTGATCTGCCCATCTTTTTTAAAGTTCTCTAGTTTGACGTCTTTTCTTTTCCTCTTTGTTTTCAGTATCTGCCATATTAATCTGTAAATAAAAGAAGTACATTAGAATTTTTGCTCCTTTGTTTATTTTTTTGTTTTAAATGAACTTTTTGTTATTTTGTTTTGGTTATTTTTTCTCCTATCCTGTTTTGTGTGCACCACTGTTTGCATTATTGGGCTAGCTTTATGAGGTTGGACTTAGCAGATTAGTTAGGTCACAGTTTATTTTGTGAAAGGCACATGCCAAACATGATAGGTCCTTCTATTTTGTATGTGTTAACAGCATTTCTTGTGTTATCCTGTGTGGCAGTGTTGTCATTATGGGTTTAGTCGTGTTTTTTGTGCGCTACTGTTGTCATTATGGGTTTAGGGTATGGAGTTGGGCATAGAGGGTGGCGCACACAAAATAGTATATATGCTTCCATTTATTTGTATATGTTAACACCATTGTCCTTTTCTGTTTTTTGTGCACCACTGTTGGCATTAGGGGTTAGGGTACCCCTTTTTTTTTTTTTGCTATCCTGTTTGGAATGCACCACTGGTGTCATTAGGGGTTTACGGTTATGAGGTTAGGCTTAGAGTGTTAGTTAGGTTGCAGTACATTTCCACAAAGGCAGACACAAAACAGGATATGTCCTTCCATGTTATATGTGTAAACAGCAGTACTTGAATTTTTTGTTTTTTTAAACTTGTAATACTGTACCTCTTGTCTTCAATGTGTTGTGTATAAATTGCTGTAGAGATGGTGAGACTCTTCAGGCAGTGTCTGTTGAGAATTACAGAGAGAGATGCAAATGTTAAAATAACATTTCAATCAATTAGTTTTTGTACTAAGACCATACAAAACAGGATATATACTTCCATTTTGTATGTATTCAGAGAGGTTTAGATTATGGGGTTAAGCTTAGACAGTGGTGCATGCAAAACCGGATAAATCCTTCCATTTATTATGTGTTAAGAACATTTGTTGTGGAATCCAGTTTTGTGTGCGCCACTGTTGGCATTAGAGGTTTAGGTTATGGGCTTAGGCTTAGAGGTTAGTGCATACAAAACAGGATAGATTCTTCCATTTTATATGTGTTAACAACATGTGTTGTAGTATCCTTTTTTGTGTGCCCCACTGTTAGCATTCAGGGGATAGCACACTTTTGATTTTGTTTGCTATCATCTGTTGTGTGCGTCACTGTTGGCATTCGGGATGTAGGTTATGGGGTTAGGCTTAGAGGGTTAGCTAGGTTGCAGTATGTTTTCACATTGGTGCACACCAAACAGGATAGATCATGTTTGTTTTTTTACTTGTTATACTGTACCTGTTGTCTTGACTTTGTTGTCTATAAATGCCAGAGGGTCCCCTGCTGCCAATCTTCCTGCGACACACTTCAGGCAGTGTCTGTTGAGAGACAGAGATGCAAATATTGAAATAACGTTTCAATCTTTTCTTTTAGACTAAGACCATACTATTTTTGTTAACCAAATGTATTTTTGTTGGTTACCTGTTTGGTTTAATTTGTTGTTTGTAAATTTCTGCAGAGTTTACTGTCTGTGTTAAACTGTGCAGTGCTGCAAATTAGTCAGTGACACTCTTCAGGCAGAGTCTGTGGAAAATGAGAAAAATATGCAAATGTTGAAATCTACTGTAAATATTAATATTTTTTTCTTTTCTAAAAGCCTAAATTATGTTTTCAAATATGTCTTAATAAAAGCTATTTTCTGCTTTAAATGTCTCCTTTTTTATTTTTTGTTAAATGTATATACTTTAATAATGTGTTCTTAATGCTTCTGTACACTAATATTGTTGTTTTTAACAATATTTAAAACTTTTTTTTCAATTATTAATTTATTAATTAATTCTAAAACTGTATGTATCTTTTCAATGTTACTATACAGGGAGTGCAGAATTATTAGGCAAGTTGTATTTTTGAGGATTAATTTTATTTTTGAACAACAACCATGTTCTCAATGAACCCAAAAAACTCATTAATATCAAAGCTGAATATTTTTGGAAGTAGTTTTTAGTTTGTTTTTAGTTTTAGCTATTTTAGGGGGATATCTGTGTGTGCAGGTGACTATTACTGTGCATAATTATTAGGCAACTTAACAAAAAACAAATATATACCCATTTCAATTATTTATTTTTACCAGTGAAACCAATATAACATCTCAACATTCACAAATATACATTTCTGACATTCAAAAACAAAACAAAAACAAATCAGTGACCAATATAGCCACCTTTCTTTGCAAGGACACTCAAAAGCCTGCCATCCATGGATTCTGTCAGTGTTTTGATCTGTTCACCATCAACATTGCGTGCAGCAGCAACCACAGCCTCCCAGACACTGTTCAGAGAGGTGTACTGTTTTCCCTCCTTGTAAATCTCACATTTGATGATGGACCACAGGTTCTCAATGGGGTTCAGATCAGGTGAACAAGGAGGCCATGTCATTAGATTTTCTTCTTTTATACCCTTTCTTGCCAGCCACGCTGTGGAGTACTTGGACGCATGTGATGGAGCATTGTCCTGCATGAAAATCATGTTTTTCTTGAAGGATGCAGACTTCTTCCTGTACCACTGCTTGAAGAAGGTGTCTTCCAGGAACTGGCAGTAGGACTGGGAGTTGAGCTTGACTCCATCCTCAACCCGAAAAGGCCCCACAAGCTCATCTTTGATGATAACAGCCCAAACCAGTACTCCACCTCCACCTTGCTGGCGTCTGAGTCGGACTGGAGCTCTCTGCCCTTTACCAATCCAGCCACGGGCCCATCCATCTGGCCCATCAAGACTCACTCTCATTTCATCAGTCCATAAAACCTTAGAAAAATCAGTCTTGAGATATTTCTTGGCCCAGTCTTGATGTTTCAGCTTGTGTGTCTTGTTCAGTGGTGGTCGTCTTTAAGCCTTTCTTACCTTGGCCATGTCTCTGATATTGCACACCTTTTGCTTTTGGGCACTCCAGTGATGTTGCAGCTCTGAAATATGGCCAAACTGGTGGCAAGTGGCATCGTGGCAGCTGCACGTTTGACTTTTCTCAGTTCATGGGCAGTTATTTTGCGCCTTGGTTTTTCCACACACTTTTTTCACGCTGCAGAAGCTTTGCAATTTTAAGAGTGCTGCATCCCTCTGCAAGATATCTCACTATTTTTGACTTTTCTGAGCCTGTCAAGTCCTTCTTTTGACCCATTTTGCCAAAGGAAAGGAAGTTGCCTAATAATTATGCACACCTGATATAGGGTGTTGATGTCATTAGACCACACCCCTTCTTATTACAGAGATGCACATCACCCAATATGCTTAATTGGTAGTAGGCTTTCGAGCCTATACAGCTTGGAGTAAGACAACATGCATAAAGAGGATGATGTGGTCAAAATACTCATTTGCCTAATAATTCTGCACTCCCTGTACATGAATAATGTCTTATAAGTGCTTCTGTACATGAATAATGTTGTTATTGGCAATATTTAAAACCATAATTTTTTTTGTATTATTAATTTATTAATAGAGATGTCGCGAATAGTTAGCCGGCGGATTGTTCCCGGCGAACATAGCATGTACACGTTCGCGGCGAACATATGCGAGATTCGACCCGCCCTCAATACTTTATCATTGAGCAAACTTTGACCCTGCATGTCACAGTCAGCAGACACATTCCAGCCAATCAGCAGCATACACTCCCTTCCAGAGCCATCTACCTCATGGACAGCAGCCATTTTGGAATCATAACTAACTTGCAGTCTTACTGAGAGGAGGGAGAGTGTAGGTGATGCTGATTGAATAGGGAAATCAATAGCTAGGCAAGTTTATTCAGTGTCCAGTGCAGTGCTGAAGGACTCATCAGATCTCTGCTGTAAAGACAGCACCCCAAAAAGCCCTTTTTAGGGCTATAACATCATTTTTTTTTCTTTGTTTTTTTTCTGTGTAATCTAACTTCATTTGCCTGTCTCCCTGCTAGCCCCTGCTTGCAAGTGTGTGTGTGTCAGGCTCACAGCTTATACTGTGTGTGCACAACGCATACAATATAATATTGTTTACTAGTTGTCTACTTTAAAAAAAAAAAACTTTTATTTTCTTAAAACTAAGTGCATTTGTCTGACCGTCAATCAAAGTTCATTTGCTTGACCACTAGCCAGAGTGTGTGTCTTGCTTACAAGTACTGTGCAAGAGAGCATGTTGTGTGCATGCTTGAGCTCCAAACAAAAGGCTTTTTAGGGTCTTAGTCCCTCAAATACAAGTTTTATTTTAACACCTTTCTGTTAATAAGCACTTTGTGCACGGTGTTGTTCATTTTTGGGAGTTTTTGTGGTTTTTTTCTTAGTTTAATTTAAGTTTTAGTTTTCTGGGGGTCAGGCTCAACTCTCTATCCCAGGAGAGTGAGCTGTCTCCTGGATACTTTGCCACACCCCTCCCTTAGCACTTTACCTTCACTCCTGAAACTTTTTTTACTATGACTTTTTTTTTTAAGTTTTTCAGGTTTTGTTAAAGTTTTGTTTGGTTGGTGTTTTTTTTGTTTTGGGGGGAGAGAAGACAAGTAACATCTTTGTAGGCAGTGGGGGGGAAAACAATTTGAAGTTTTGTTTAAAAGGCTTTTTTAACATGACACAGAGACACAGAGGGGTTAAAAAGCCTCTGTGTTCTCTGTGTTGTTGCAATTAGTAACACCTTGCAACAGGTTATTAACCCTTCCACTGCCAAACATCATCTCTCTCTCTCCCTTAGTTTTTGTCTCCCTTAGTTTTGTCTTTTTGTTTCTTTTTCACACTTTTATATTTTTAAAAAAAAGAAAACAGTAGAAAATCATAAAACAAAAAATAAAAATAAATAAAACAAATAAACTAAAAAAAAAAAAAAAGGGTCTAAACATGAGGGATAAGACCATTAAGAAGCCTCAGGGGTCAAAAGGGGGAATAATGGCCCCTGAAAATCCTAGCTGCAGCACTGCACAGCATAGGCCCCAGGCAGATAAGGCAGCCACAACTCCTGGTAGTTCTGCCAGCAGACCTACCCCTGTGGCTAATACCTGGTCACAGGTGGTTTCTGCTGGCCCCAGTAATACCACCGCTGGGGCTGAGGGGCAGATCACCAGGAAGCATGGGGTTAAATGTCAGATGTCTGGGGTCTACAGCATTGATATCTATCTGCGTGCTGCAGCTAATGTCATCAGCCCCTCTGTTATAGTAGCAGCCAGCAAAATGTACGGGAAAGCAGTTTTTTTTACCCGTACTCTGGCTGCTGCACACATTCTTATACAGAGAGGCATCACAGTGGGGGGATTATATGTCCCAATAGAACCCCTGGAAGGGTTGGGCACAAAAGTAACACTCTCTAATGTGCCCCCCTTCCTACCAGACTCCCTCCTGCGCCCCCACCTGCTAACCCTAGGGGAAGTAAAAACACCATTTATAAAAATTCCCCTGGGGTGCAGAGAGAGAGCACTTCGTCATGTGCTCTCTTTCAAGAGGCAGGTACAAATGTGCCTGCCTCAGGGCGCAGAAAACATAGAGGGGTCTTTTGGGGTTCCATTTGAGGGGGTGCTGTACAGGATTTTTTACAGCACTACAGAGGTGCAGTGCTATCATTGCAAAGGGTTGGGGCATACACGTAGGAATTGTCCTAATGTAAAGCATCATGCCCCAGCCCCAGCAAATGGCACCTCCGTCAGTACGGCACCCATCCCCGCTGAGCCCATAACAGCGGGGACCTCAAGGGTCATAGCCCCCCCACAGAGCTCAGGCAAGGAGGCCGTTCCTCAAGCCACCACCACGGCCTCCAAACCCCCTTCTTCCCCAAAAAAGCCATCTGTGTCTGTGGTCTCCAGCAAGACTGCAGACACGGGGAAAAAGGGGAAGAATGTCACCGGTCCTCCCAGTGTCACAGCTGCATCTCCCAAGTCCCAATCTGCCCCCACCATAATTACATCAGTTAGTGTGGGGGCACAGTGTAAGCAGAGGGATAATAAGCCCTCTGCAGGGGAGGCAGCTAGTGGCAGCTCCTCTTCCAGGAGTGACGTCCCCAGGAAGAGGAAGCATAAAACCAACAGGGTGGTATAGTGGAGCACCTCCCTCTAAAAGCAAGAAGAGGAACAAAACATCTCCTCCTCATCCGGTGACATTGTCTGGCCCGGTTATTAAACTCAGCCAGCCGGTGCCAGACCACACATCTCTCTCTCCAGACCCTATAGGGGTTAATGTGGAAAAGGGTCTGGAGGAAAAGCAGGGGAAGAGGGTCTCCCAAGTGAGGCAGGGGTAGACAAGAAAGATCAGGTTCTGCCTCTGGCCTTTGAAGGGGGTCCCAACAAAGCCCCTGCTGAATGGGTAGTCAGTGTCCCTGAGGTGCTGAGCTTCAAGGGCACCAGTCAGTCTCCTCCTCCAGTGTCACTCTATAGTGACGTACCTTGGGCTTTGTTAGAGCCCCAGGCCGAGTCACTACTGGAGGGGGGGAATATAGGCATGACCCCCATTCAGGACCCCATGGATTTGTCTGTCAGGGGGGATGTGGCACAAAGGGAAGTGGAAATGGGGGAGGGTGATAAAACAGGTTTTCCTGTTAACATCATGGGAGAGCCTGTCTACCCTCCTCAGCCGTCCACTGACCCTAACATCGGTGCCATCCAAGCTGAGCAAGCAGCGGTGGAACTGGCAGAGTAGGCATATAAAGCCTCCAAGGCTTCCATTAAGGAAGCCATGCCAGCCACTGCTGTCCAGCCAGCTACCCCTGAATGCACTCCTGAAGCTACAGGGGTGCAGCAGCAATCCAAGGGTCCATTATTTACCTTGAAGGGTGCTACAGGGAGTCCTTCTGTATCATCTAAGAGGGGGTCCCTGAGAATAAAGCTGAGGAAACTGACTCCAGCCGGGGAGGATGGAGTAAAAGCCCTCAGCCAAGAGGAGCCCAGGGGTGACCCACTAGAAGGAACATCAGATTCTGGGTGGGTTATCCCTGTCAAGGAAATAGATCTATTCCTTGAGAGCACCCTTCATGGACAAAAGAAAAGGAAGGTGCGGCTGGCCTTGGAGAGGTGGAAGAATATGTTGTTTATTCTCCACTCTCTCCAGCAATATCTAGTGGTCAGCACTAGGGCCAAGAATTCTGGGACTGCGGAGCATCTCCGAGTACGGAAATTCTATAAAATGTGCGTGTCCTTTCAGCAGTCTCAAGGGTCTGAGGAACGCACAATTCCTGACACGCAGTAATGGCTTTGCACATCAGCACGCTAAATACCAATGGCTGTCAAGACAGTTTCTGCAGGTTCCAGGTACTCTCCTATTTATATCAGGGAGGGTACTCTGTGAGATTCCTGCAGGAAACTCACACCACTCCAGAGGCTGAGGCCTCGTGGCAACTGAAGTGGAGAGGCAGGGTCTTCTTCAGCCACTTCACATCGGCGTCATGTGGAGTGGTGACCCTGTTCTCAGAGTCTTTTCAGCCAGAGCTGCTGCTTGTGAAAGCTGTTATCCCAGGCCGTCTAATCCACCTCCGGGTCCGAGAGCAGGGTAGCATCATTAACCTAGTTAATATATATGCCCCTGCTGGAGGGCCCGAGAGAGTGAGGTTCTTTGCCAGACTGTCCCAGTTTTTGGAGACGGTTGACGCAGATGAGTGTTTGATACTCGGGGGTGATTTCAACTGCACCCTCGACGCTCTGGACCGGAATAGTCCAGAGCCGTACCCGCCTTCTGAGTCAGCCCTGCGGGAGATCATCGCCCGCTTCTCCCTGGAGGACATCTGGCGAGAGCAGAACCCAGGGGCATCAGACGGTTTCACCTACGTCAGGGTGAGAGCCGGTCTGGTGTCCCACTCCCATATCGACAGACTATATATATATATATGTCACGAGTCGGTTCTTGTGCCATTAGGCTGGCTCCGATCACAGACCACAACTGTGTGTCTGTGACGGTGGCGCTAACGCCAACAGCGCCAGGAGCCGCCTATTGGCACTTCAACAATGCTTTGTTGAAGGACCAGGGGCTCGTGACATTGATCCGGTAGTTTTGGACGGACTGGAGGGGTTGCAAGGGGGACTTTGCCACGTTAAAACTGTGGTGGGACGTGGGCAAGGTTCATTTGCGACTTCTGTGTCAGGAATATACCAAGGGTGCGAGTGGGCAGCGCGAAGCTGAGTTGGAGTCACTCCAGGAGGAGGTACTCCATCTGGAGCAGAGGCTGTTCACTTGTAGGGACCAATCCCTGCAGAGCGAGTATGTAGAGAGGAAGGGTGTCCTCTGTGACCTGGAACAATACCAGGCCAAGGGGGCATACGTGCGCAGCCGTTTAGGTTTTCTCAAAGATCTAGACCGTGGCTTGCGCCTCTTCTACTCACTGGAGAAAAAGGGGGGTAACAGTAGGCACATCACCTGTCTTCTAGATGAAGACGGTGCCCCCCTTACAGATCCGGAGAGTATCCGGGACAGAGCCCGGAACTTTTATAAAGATCTTTACTCTCCGGATCCCATTTCTCCAGACGCCTGCAGGGTGCTATGGGAGGGGCTCCCCACAGTCAGTGAGGGTGTAAGAGAGCGGCTTGATATACCACTATCTTTTCAAGAGCTCTCTGAAGCCCTCCGTGCCATGTCCTGTGAGAAGTCTCCAGGACTGGACGGACTGACTGTAGAGTTTTTCCAATTTTTCTGGGAGACTCTGGGACCTGATTTCCATCTGGTCCTTGGGGAAGCCCTGGAGACTGGGGAGATGCCCCTGTCTTGTCGCAGGGCAGTACTTGCCCTGCTGCCCAAAAAGGGGGATCTCTGGCTTATTAAGAACTGGCGACCGGTCTCTCTGCTCAGCACGGACTACAAGATTGTAGCTAAAGCCATCTCGCTTAGACTTGGGTCTGTGCTGGCAGAATTGGTTCACCCTGACCAGTCCTATGCGATCCCGGGCCGGACTATCTTTGATAGTATCTTTCTGGTCCGGGTTCTATTGCATTATTCTCGCAGGACTGGTCTGTCACTCGCCTTTCTCTCTTTAGATCAAGAGAAGGCGTTTGACAGGGTGGACCATGGTTACCTCATAGCCACTCTGCAAGCGTACGGCTTTGGCCCACAGTTTGTGGGCTTTATAAGAACGCTGTACGCCTCTGCAGAGTGTTTACTTAAAATCAATTGGTCCCTAACAGCACCTTTGGTATTTGGACGAGGGGTGCGTCAAGGATGTCCCTTGTCTGGACAGTTATATGCACTGGCCATCGAGCCTTTCCTCTGCCTACTGAGGAAAAGGCTCACAGGGCTGGTGCTAAAAGATCCAGACATGCGGATTGTCCTTTCAGCTTATGCTGACGATGTGCTCCTCGTGGCCCAGGATCCAGTTGATCTTGAGCTGGCAAAACAGTGCCAGGAGGTATATTCAGCTGCCTCCTCCGCTCAGATCAACTGGTCCAAATGCACAGGCCTTTTAGAGGGTAATTTACAGGTAGACTCTTTGCCTCCCACGTTTCGTGACATCACGTGGGAGGCAGAGGTCATTAAATATCTGGGGGTCTACCTGGCCGCTGCGGACGCTTCCGTCCCAGACAACTGGAGGGAGTTAGAGGGCAGTGTCCTCTCTCATCTGGGACTAGCAAAAATGCTTTCCCTTAGGGGGCGGACTCTAGTGGTGAATCAGCTGGTGGCTTCTCAGATCTGGCACCGGCTGATTTGTCTGAGTCCGACCCCCGAGTTTGTCACCAATATCCAGAAGAATTTGTTAGATTTCCTCTGGATGGGAAGGCATTGGGTCTCTGCAGGGGTGGCAAGTCTGCCTTTGGTGGAGGGTGGACAGGGAGTAGTTTGTGTGTGCTCCCAGTTGTCCACCTTCCGCCTTCAGTACCTGCAGAGATACCTATATGCAGATCCCTCTCCGCAGTGGTGCGCACTGGCATCCAGCTTTTATCGCCAGTTGCGCAACCTGGGGTATGACCGGCAATTATTTCTGATCAGGCCCGAGGGGTTTGGGAGAGACCTCTCTGTGTTGCCGGCATACTACCAGGAAACCCTCAAGGCCTGGAGCATGGTCTCCGTGACCAGGCAGGGCGTGCCTTTGGGGGATGAAATATTCACGGAGCCCCTGCTATTTAATCCAGCAGTGGGGGCTCCAATGTTACAGTCCCCCAGTATCATCCGCCGCCTTAGTCATGCACGGATGACCCGAGTCGGGAATCTCTTGGAATACGGGCGTTCTGATTGGGTGTCACCCCAGGAGCTTGCGCTCCGTTTGGGATATGTGACGCCCAAAGTCTCAGGGCGCTTGCTCCAGGAGATTAGGGATGCCATCTCCCCCGACTCGCGCACCTTCCTTCGCGGGGCTTTGCAGGCCGGAGTGCCACATGCACCTTTCAACACCCCTGCTCCGGCTGTTTGCATTGGACACAAGCCCCGTGTTTCCTCTCAGGCTCCTCCTGTCCCCAACCTCTCGAAGTTGAGGGACATACCCTCGGCATGCTTTCGCGGCATGCCGAGGAAGAGCTTATATTCTCTCGTGCTCCATACAGTGCACTTCCTTGCCCTCGTGACCCGTCCCGATACCATCTGGAGGCGGGTCCTACCAGCTGACCAGGGCAAGAGGCCCCGGTGGAGGGAACTTTATTCTGATTTAGTTCCACGACCCACCGGGGACTTGAGTTGGAGAGTGCTCCATGGTGCACTGAGCACGGGAGAGTACTTAGCTAAATTCACGGACTCTCCCTCCACTTGTCCATTCTGTGGCAAGGGAGAGTCTGTGTATCATGTTTATTTTAGTTGCGCCAGACTGCAGCCCCTCTTGTCACTCTTGAGGGGCCTCCTCCTGCAGTTCTGGCTGCATTTCTCCCCTCACATTTTTATTTTTGGGCGCCCAGTGTCCCGGGGCAATAAGGCCAGGGACCTCCTCGTCAACCTGCTCCTGGCATTAGCCAAGTTGGCTATATATAAGTCCAGGAAGCAGTGTTTGATAGGGGGGGTTCCCTTGTCACCTGAGGCCATGTTCCGGGTGCTGGTGCGCTCCCGTATCCGGGCAGAGTACCACCTGGCTTTGTCTACTGGGGGAATGGATAAGTTTGTCTCCCAGTGGGCTGTAGATGGTGTGCTCTGCTCGGTATCCCCCCATCCGGTTTCTTTTTCTTTCAACCTCCTAATATGATTTTTATTTAGTTTACAGAAAATGTTTTCTCATGATTTTAAAATACACTGTGCCAAGTTCAACCAATCCAATCTATTTGGGGTACCAACAGTCCACATTTAAAAAAAATGACAGGCAGAGGCAGGACACCCCGCAGAGGCCGTCGTGGTCGTGGTGCTGTGATTCCCTTTGGACCTACAATAATGCCCAGTGTTCAGAGGCCAGTTACCCTGAACTTGAAAAGTTCAGAGGATGTAGTTGACTGGCTAACACAGGACACGCAATCTTCTACAGCTTCCGCTTGGAACATTGACGCACCATCCTCCTCCAGCTTAGCTTCGGGCACCTCTCAAGTTGCCACTCACTCGCCTGCCGCCACCACCAACACTAGTACCACAGCCAATTCAATTGATCAGTCAGAAGAGTTATTTACACATCAGTTTGAAGAAATGAGTGATGCGCAATCATTATTGCCAGAGAATGTAGATAAAAGGGATATGTCTCAGTCAGGCAGCATTACACACATGTACGTACGATGTGATGATGATGATGATGTACCCTCTGCTGCTTCCTTTGTTTAGTTGTCATATACAAGTGAAGCGGGTGATGATGATGACGATGCGTCCGTGGATGTCACGTGGGTGCCCGCTAGAAGAGAAGAAGAACAGGGGGAAAGTTCAGATGGGGAGACAGAGAGGAGGAGGAGACGAGTTGGAAGCAGAGGGAGGTCATCGCAACGAGCTAGTGGCACAGTCAGACAGCATGCATCAGCACCCGGGGTCAGCCAGACAGCACGCCAATCAACGCATGCTGTTGCCACCACCAGAATGCCGTCACCGCCGAGCTCAGCAGTGTGGCATTTTTTTGTGTGTCTGCCTCTGACAACAGCGATGCCATTTGCAACCTGTGCCAAAAGAAACTGAGTCGTGGGAAGTCCAACACCCACCTAGGTACAACTGCTTTGTGAAGGCACATGATGTCACATCACAAACGCCAATGGGATCAACACATGAGTACAAGCAGCACACAAACTCAAAGCCGCCATCCTCCTCCTGGTCCAGCATCTTCATCCACATCAACCACTGCTGTCCTCCTCGCCCCCTCTCAACTATCCACCACTCCGTCTCTCGCCTCTTGCTGTTCCTGCTCATCTCCCCACAGTCAGGTGTCTGTCAAGGGCATGTTTGAGCGTAAGAAGCCAATGCCACAAAGTCACCCCCCTTGCCCGGCGTCTGACAGCTGGCTTGTCTGAACTCTTGGCCCGCCAGCTTTTACCATACAAGCTGGTGGAGTCTGAGGCGTGCAAAAGTTTTTAGCGATTGGGATACCGCAGTGGAAGGTACCCGGCCGAAATTTCTTTGCCCAAAAGGCAATCCCCAACCTGTACTCAATTGTGCAAAAGGAAGTAATGGCATCTCTGGCACACAGTGTTGGGGCAAGGGTCCATCTGACCACTGATACCTGGTCTGCTAAGGATGGTCAGGGCAGGTATATCACCTACAGTGCGCATTGGGCAAACCTGCTGAAGCCTGCCAAGCATGGAATGTGTGGCTCTACAGAGGAGTTGGTGACACCGCCACGACTTGCAGGCAGGCCTGCTGCCACCTCCTCTACTCCTCCTACTTCATCCTCTTCCATAACCTCCTCAGCTGAGTCCTCTTCTGCTGCTGTGTCTTGCTCCACATCAACGGCACCGCCCCAGCTCCCCAGATACTATTCCCCATCCCGGATACGGCAGTGTCATGCTGTCTTAGGGTTGACTTGCCTCAAAGCAGAGAGTCACACCGGGCCAGCACTCCTGTCCGCCCTGAACGCACAGGTGGATCAATGGCTGACTCCGCACCAACTAGAGATTGGCAAAGTGGTTTGTGACAACCGAAGAAATTTGTTGGCGGCATTTAATTTGGGCAAGTTGACGCATGTGCCGTGCATGGCACATGTGTGTAATCTGATCGTACAACGCTTTGTCCATAAGTATCCAGGCTTACAGGACGTCCTGAAGCAGGCCAGAAAGGTGTG
The DNA here is from genome assembly GCA_027410445.1 of Discoglossus pictus. Lineage (NCBI taxonomy): Eukaryota > Metazoa > Chordata > Amphibia > Anura > Alytidae > Discoglossus > Discoglossus pictus. The sequence continues at coordinate 139,864,603 of CM050166.1, read as the reverse complement.
TGGCCATTTCAGGCGTTCCTACACGGCCATGGCGCACTTTTCAGATATCCAGCGGCGAAACAACATGCCAGTGAGGCGCTTGATTTGTGACAGCCACACACGTTGGAATTCAACACTCCTAATGTTCGACCCCCTGCTCCAACAAGAAAAAGCCATTAACGAGTATTTGTATGACTGGGGTGCTAGGACAGCCTCTGCAGAGCTGGGGATTTTTTTGCCCCGTTACTGGACGCTCATGCGCAATGCCTGTAGGCTCATGCGTCCTTTTGAGGAGGTGACAAACCTTGTCAGTCGCACCGAAGGCACCATCAGCGACATCATACCATTTGTTTTATTCCTGGAGCGTGCCCTGCGAAGAGTGCTAGATCAGGCCATAGATGAGCGTGACGAGGAAGAGGAAGAGTTGTGGTCACCATCACCAACAGAAACAGCCTTATCAGCATCGCTTGCTGGACCTGCGGCAACGCTGGAAGAGGATTGTTAGGAAGAGGAGTCAGAGGAGGAATGTGGCTTTGAGGGGGAGGAGGAAGACCAATCACAACAGGCATCCCAGGGGGCTCGTTGTCACCTATCTGGTACCCGTGGTGTTGTACGTGGCTGGGGGGAAGAACATATCTTCAGCTAGATCACTGAGGACGAGAAACGGGACATGACTAGCTCGGCATCCAACCTTGTGCAAATGGGGTCTTTCATGCTGTCGTGCCTGTCGCAGGACCCTCGTATGAAAAGGCTGAAGGGGAACGACCTGTACTGGGTGTGCACAGTACTAGACCCCCGGTATAAGCAGAAAGTGCCTGATTTGTTACCAAATTACCGCAAGACAGAAGGGATGCAGCAGGTCCAAAACAAATTAACAAGTATGCTTTACACAGCATATAAGGGTGATGTCACAGCCCAAGGGCAATATAACAGGGGAAGAGGTGAAAGTAATCCACCTCCCATGACCACGCCGGCAAGGACAGGACGTTTAAAAGACGTGTTGTTGATGGAGGACTTTTTCAGTCCTACGCATCGCATCAGCCCTTCGGGATCCACCCTCAGCGAACGACTTGACCGACAGGTAGCAGACTACCTCGCCTTACCTGCAGATGTCGACACTCTGAGGAGCGATGAACCCCTTGACTACTGGGTATGCAGGCTAGACCTGTGGCCGGAGCTATCCCAATTTGCAATTGAACTTCTGGCCTGCCCCGCTTCAAGTGTCCTATCAGAAAGGACCTTCAGTGCAGCAGGAGGTTTTGTCACTGCGAAGAGAAGTCGCCTAGGTCAAAAAAGTCTAGATTGCCTCACCTTTATAAAGATGAATGAGGGATGGATCCCGAACGGACTGACACTGGGCGATACATTAGACTAAAAAAGGACTGATGAGATGAGCTGCCTTGAGCTAAAAATGGTCCACAAGCTGCAGTATTTTATCTTTGAATGCCGCATGACTTGCGTGACTTATCCGCCACCAACTAGGGTTCAAGACGCAATGTTTTAGGGCAGTTTCTGCCTGGGAAACAAACGTAAATTTTTCTGGTCGCTGCAACAGCAGCCTATTTTTTTTATTTTTTTCAGATTTCTCAGTCTAGT